>QFAX02000448.1:0-98695 GCA_003412495.2 Echium plantagineum
ATTAATTGTCGAGTAGAACTCAAGTTTATCATTAAATGAAGTACAATCATTGCTTATTGGATTGTAATTTGTAATGGTTATTAGTTAAAACTAAAGTTGCTAAGGAGTCGAGCTATACCGTTCCTTCAAATAAGTTCCAATAGTACAGTGATAACCTTTTATGAAGGTTTTGCATAAACAAATTTAGAAAAATGTCGTTCTTATTATTCTAGCTTATTATTTTAATATGTAGATTATTGTTGTAACGACCTGCCCCAAATGGGTCCCCTTGAGGTTATTGTTTCATTTTTGAATATAATATGCGTTAATATGCCTATAGTTTTAGATGTTCATGTGGCATTTATATTTAAATTTTAATGTGTTTCCTGTTACAAATAATTTATTAGTAGTATATGATTATTCTTATCGAGTAGTAATATTTGATTTGATGATTAGATTTTATTTAGAATAGTTCGATATATATTTCTAAATTTGCTTTGGCCAAGTGAGCCACCTCGGGTTCGCACTAGCTCGATCAATTAAATGACACACTAGCTTGGTACAGCTCGATTAGTCATCCAATCGAACTAAAATTTCTCCATCTCGATCTCGGGTCAGTCATTAACAGTTATGGTCGACATTAATAGTATTGCTTTAGAAGCAAAAAGAAAGTAAAAGACAGTAAACCTTGTTTATCTCCGAAGAAATTCATTCTTGGATAACTCAAACATACTTTATCAAGTAAGCAAGCACCTGATTTAACTGTGTAGATCTCATAATCTCAATAAAGTTTCCTACATTTTAGTTTGAAATATTAAGGATTAAGTTCAACATTGGAAGTGGTAACAGCACAAGAACAGACAACTTTCGAGTGTCTGAAAATGGCTGGTCGGTTTGATAGCAACCCTTTTGATGAAGATCAAGAAGTCAATCCTTTTTCCGTATGCTTCGTGCCCTTTTCGTTTTTCTTACATTAATTCTTTTATATATGTTGGATTTCAGTGAATTAGTTATTAAAGTTTCAGTCTTTGACATTTATTTGGTGGTTGTAACTTATATGGATTGCAGTTTACATCTTATTCATATAGCCGACCTCAGTAAGTGGACAAGGCTTGGTTGGGTTTGGTTTATATGGATTGCATTCGATTAAGAGTATATACAAATGGTGGTGGGTGGGGGTGGTTGGGTGGGGGGGGGGTTGATGAAGAGAAGAGGGTTCATGTAGTTTTGTCTTAGGTTTCAGATAATGTGTGAAAGTTGGTTGCTTTACCTGTATCTCGTGAATGGTTCGGTGTCGAGCGTGTTTGCTAATTGCTGCTATTGCATGCATTAATCTGTTGGTGTTGGATGGATCTACCTCATCTAAGTAAACTGATTGTTTTAAGCATGATATTTGGAGAACTTTTAACCTCCTTTTTATCTGTTGGTGAATCTTGATCCAGTATTGATGGGTTATTTGACTTATTTCCCTCTCTATTAGAAAGCTATGAGATCCTTACTATTGTTAGTTTAAGATATTCAGTTGGCGATATTTTGTGGTGTTCATCCTATATTCGTTCTATCAGGACCAAAATTCAAAAGCGAAGGCAGGTGGCCAGTCAAAATTTGGTGGAGGTGCATTTTTCCCAACCGTAAGTTTTCTCTCTTTCTGGTAGTTTAGCTGTAGAAAACAGCAAAAGGAGTGAAAGACAGTATAAACTTAAACTTTGTTGGGCTCAGTACTAAGCACACTGCCTAATTAGAATTAATCTTATGTACTGAGCACTGTACCATCTATCCTTGTTTAGTTTTCTTCTCTTGATATATCGGTCCTTTACTTTGTCCGAGTAGAGCAACAGACATAGATCATTGTGCTCAAAACACTATTGTGTTAAACACTTTTATGCATAAATTAAATAGTAAAATTGTGTATTGAATTTTCAGAATTCTGGAAGTGTTCCCCCTGCCGCAAACTCAAGGTTGTCACCTCTTCCTCCAGAGCCTGCCGATTTCTATAATCCCACTGCATCAGTTGACATCTCTCTTGACAGTGCCGCGGTAGGTGTAAGCTCTAGTAAGTCAAGAATACCAAATCAATTAGTTTTTAATCTAGAAATCCCTTCCTTGCAGGATCTAAAAAAGAAAGAGAAGGAGCTGCAGGCTAAAGAAGCTGATTTGAAAAAGAGAGAGCAGGTACTACTTTTAGGATTTCTTAACTTTCAGGGTGCAGTTGACTAAAAACATAACACTCTTGAGTACCAGCTTTGCTTGTAGGTGATGACTGTAAATAGCATTCCAATACTTTAGCTTCATTACCTGTTCTTTTTCTGATTATGAGTTCATTCTTCTATGTCCGTGGACTTAATATATTGTTCTCTTATCTATCAGGAAGTAAGACGGAAGGAAGAGGCTGCTTCAAGAGGTGATTCTTCCATGTTTGGTTTATCTCCCCCCCTATCATTCCTCGTGTTCTATCTTACGTTTTGTGAACTGTTCCTTTTATCCTCATCTTTTTTTATTGATGCGTTAGTTGATGATTCCACATCATTCTATTTCTCTGTTGATTATGGCATCAAGAGAAGTAGTTTAGGCTTTATATAGCTTTACCCCTCTAGCAATACGAGCCAGATCATCTCTGGCATCTTACTTCAAATGTTCATATGAGCTCGTAATTAAGAGAATGGCTATCTTGGATATGTTCTGTACTTCTATACCTATTACCTAACAATACTTCAACTATAAATTAAGAAAATATTTAATACTCCCTCCATCCCTAAATGATGGAGGCATTTTGACTTTTTGAGTCAAATTTCGGATATTTTGACCGTAAATTCTCCATAGCCGCTAACAAATAATATAGTCATATTGGATCTTGTTAGATTTGTCTCGATATATATTTTTAAAATATCAAGTTCTTATAATTTTTACACATATAAAATTAAAAATATTTATGTTTTAAGCCGTGTCTCGTAGACCGTGAAAAAGCAAATGACTCCATCATTTAGGGATGGAGGGAGTATGTAGTTTATACATATTGTTTAGAAAAACCAAGTTGATCTAGGAGCAAGTATTAACTGTACCCACTTCTAGCTTGGGAGAGGGATGCCTATGAGGGTATTAAGTCGGCAACATCAGTTTTTGTTTCTTTGTGGCCTTCTGTATTCTTAATCTAAGAATGTACAAACCGATCTGACTAGATTCTTTTTCTCTTCTTTGCAGCTGGCATTGTTCTAGAACCGAAGAACTGGCCACCTTTCTTTCCGATCATCCATCATGACATTGCTACTGAAATACCAATTCACCTTCAGAAACTTCAGTATGTTGCATTCACAACTTTACTAGGTATGGCAACATGAGTTTGCAGTGTCTTACATCTTTTTCTGGCGAATTATATCTACGTGTTAGCAAAGGGGGGGGGGGGGGTTCGGAAAGAGCTTTTATTTTCTGCAGATTATAAGTAAGATCCTGCAAAGCTTGAAGTTTAAGTTTTTTTTGGAAAAGGTTGCTTATAAGCTGCTTGATTATAAAAAAGGTGTTTCCGAAATACCCTCTTATTACTATTTGTGTACTTGTGCAAATATGGTCTTCTTTACACGCACTGCACTAGCTGATTTATTTCATGGCGACCAAGTCAAAAGAAACTTCTAAACCATAGGAATAACACTATGACTCTTTCAATAGCAATCCACTTTCAAGAATTTTTATTACAAAGAAATTCAGTGAATCGAGTCGTTCGCAGTATACGGCACATCATGATATGTTTGTAGTCTTTGTAGTTCGTGGTGCTCAACAAGAGGACTTGCAATTTGACATTGTTGTACTAATGTTGTGTTTCTATCATAATCACAGGTCTTTTTGGTTGTCTGCTGTGGAACCTGATAGCTGTGACAACTGCATGGATTAAACATGGAGGTTTGTAGATTCAATACATTCTGTTTGTCTTCTGCTGGTTGACATGTGGTCTAATGGAAGCTCTTGATGCACAGATGTGACAATATGGTTTCTTGCCATTATCTACTTCATTTCTGGTGTTCCAGGTGCTTATGTTTTATGGTATCGCCCTTTATACCGTGCATTCAGGTATTACCATGTCTGTCCGATTTATGTTTTGACACTACATATATTATGCATTCCATGAAATTTGGAGGGCATTCATTCATGAGAAAGTGAAAGTATCAGTTTTGCACTTTGCTGCCCCTTTTCCTTTTTTCCCATGTCTGATGGAGTCAAATTTTTATTTTCTCTGGCTCGTGGATATCATGGAATAAATCCAAATGGCTCGTTACACTATTTACGCTTTTTATATATTGGGAATAAATCAGTTGCAGTATGCGTATTCAGGATTTCAGGATACTTAGCGTTTACTTGTTTTTTTTTCAAAACTCAGACGTTTTACACTCCTCTTAATCTTTGTTTACTTGTATATTTCGTAGAGCATACTCAATCCATGGGCCCATCATCTTCTTATCTCACTAGTTACGCCATTAATATTCACTCTGCATCTTTTTACAGGACTGACAGTGCTCTGAAATTTGGGTGGTTTTTCCTCTTTTACATGGTAACTGCATATTCTTATTCACATTTTTCAATATTTCTTATGAAGATGTGACTATTGACTTCTTTGTTTTAAACCTGTTATTTATCTCATTTATTACTTACTGTTTGTTATTATTACTATTACTGCCTCAAATATAAATTCAATTGATATGTAAAAGTTCCCTTTTTGATGCAGCTTCATATTGGCTTCTGCATCTTTGCAGCCGTTGCTCCTCCAGTAGTTTTTAAAGGAAAATCACTTGCGTAAGTTTCTTGAGTTTGAAACTCTTGTATTGATAGATATGCGTTAAGGTATCATGAGGGGTAAAAACGCTTCCAAACTTTACTTTATAATCTGTAACTGTTAATTCATATAAGCTTTTGAGATAGCAGACTACACTGGACATTCTGACATAAAGTTCATTCACATTATAGAATATATCAGTTGTATGGACAACAGAGTAGCCTGAAATGCTTTCAGCTACTGTAGCTGCAGATCTTGCTTGTAATCTTGTTAAAGACTTAATGTTGTAAACTTGACGGATAATCGTAAGGGCTAATTGCGGCAACAATCACCGGTCTTTACAAGATGTTTTAAGGGCTAATGGCGGCAACTTTACTTTATAACCTGTAACTGTTATATTTAACGACATATCGATAGAAGGGGTGATGGACTGGAACATTTTGAAATACAAGGTGATTGACAACGACATTTTGAAACATAATGGATTGGAAACATCATGTAATTATAGATGATTGTTGCATCCATTGGCCCTAATTACTTTTTACCTTTTAACTTAACTTGTAATCAATTTCGTTCTCTTATAGGGTTGACACAAGAATATGTATGTGCATTATCTGTAGAAGTTCAATTAAAAACATAAAAAACACATGAATTACATTATTCGTGACTGATTTTATGTTATTGGTTCTTGATCTTTTCAGAGGTATCCTTCCTGCTGTGGATCTCATAGGGGATCACATGTTGGTTGGGGTGAGTTTGGTTCCTCTTGGCCTGTTCTTTGATTTGCTAGTTCTATCTTTATATTCTCTGTTGGTTTTTCCATTGTTTATCTACAAAACTATCTATCCCAACATATTTTGTTTTCTCATTTCTGCTCGTTAACAGATATTCTACTTCATTGGGTTCGGACTGTTCTGTCTCGAGTCTGTTCTCAGCATTTGGGTTATACAGGTTTGGTTCTGAACTTTTCCAGTAATTGTTTCGACCAGCCTTTTCTGTGTAACAAGGCTGATAACAAACAAACCTCTTGCTAGAAAAGATAGGAAAAAAATAATTGATAACTTTCTTTTATTGTGCAGCAAGTATATATGTATTTCCGTGGCAGTGGCAAAGCTGCAGAGCTGAAGAGTGAGGCAGCTAGGGGCGCCATGAGGGCCGCAATATGATAACTTAAGTTAAAATCAGTGGCGGAAACAGGTAGACATACATTGCAAAAAGCGAGAAGTGAGCGACATTCGTGGACATCTTTGCCTCATTGCCTGTGTATCATAGTTTTACTCTTCGCCCCATCGGCTTATTTACTCAACAACTAAGATCATTTATCCTTGTTATCGGCATCTTCCATAAATGTAGAATTTTTGTGGATCTCAGTAACATAATGCATTTATCAAAGCCTGCCATAAAAATTTAAGGCGTTCAAATTCGATTTTGCTGTGGTCGGGACATTTTACTTCAATAGCAATTCAAGAAAATCGCACTGTGTTGTGAAAAAAACTCCGAGAATGACCAACACCATACTTTTATGTCTTAATCGTTTATATTTCAAAATATGTAGTTATATGATGTCGAATTTTGTTTTTTATGTGCATCTACATATCGGGTAAAATCATATTCTACCATATAAAAACTAATTAGACAAAAAAAAAACAGGGGTGAAAGAAACTAAAACACATAATTTTATATAGCTGATCTTGTGTATGCAAGTTCATATATCATAACGTGACATAAATATTCGATCTAGTAGGCATATTATAGTAACGCAAGAAGTAGATTATATCATATACCACCTCTCTATATGAAAAGCTCATAATTTGTTTCAAATTTTAGTGCAAGAAGCTACACATTTCTTCTTGCAATCAATGGCGCAACCACCACCGCCTCCACCGCCACCGTAGCCTTTACCGGAGCGGCTGAACGAGCTATAACACTTAGCTGGGCATGTTATTTTCTTCTTGTAGCATGGACCCTTGTCCTTGCAAACCATGCTAGCCCTGATCACACCACCTTTACCATATCCACCTTTAGGCCCTCCAAAACCAGCTCCATACCCGCCTCCTACCGGTCCGAATCCAGGTATATTAAAGCCGCCATCAGGCCCGAAGAATCCTCCGTAGCCACCCCCGCCACCGCTAACACCACCGTTGTTGCTGTTGCTCTTGTGGTGGGACTTTTCTTTGGATGACTCAAGTGGATCAGGCCTTGTTGATAAGGCTAAGGTGGCAAACAATAGCAAGAAAGCCAAGAAAAAAGTGATGTTGATTTTCATGATGTTGGAAGTGTAGTCAAGAATGCACTAAGAGGTATTTAGAGTAAACAAGTGATAGTGGGGGGGGGGGGGGAGGGAAAAGGGAAAAGGAAGAGGAATCATTTAATTTATGAGGAAAAAAAGTGGATGGTAGTTGAAGGCTTTGAAGCATAGTATAGGTTAGGTTGAGTGTAGTTATTGTTCTCATGTTGGAGCATTGAGTGTTTGAGTTGAGCTCAACAAGTGTTATGTTTCAAGGAAACAGTCAAAAGTGGTATACTATTTGATAGACAAGAGAACAGATCATAGCATTTAATTGCAGAGGAAAAATTCAACTGCAACTCTGCAAGATCTTACTAGTATTTGACTACTTGTACTCATCCTCTTCAATGCCATCTTGCACGTGAAATTTGTTTTAGGTGATCTTGTGATTGAAATCGCGAGGTTTGTGAATAGCGTTTGGCGGTTTGTGGCGGTGAAACTTCAAAAATCCGCTATTGCATCGCATTCACAGCTATCTTACGTGATATAGCAACGTCGCTATTCGACGCTATTCACAACTTTGGTCTCATACTATCATGTTAAGAATATTTTGAATTCCACGTTAAAATTAATTGATAATAGGTCACAACTAATAGTCACTCTTTCACAGATGTTAGTTCATAATAGTCAACAACCTAAGTCCCACTCATAATTTGAGTGCTTCATTAACAATTCAATTTATTAGCCTGCTGTAGTGGGGGAGGAAAGTCAAACTTTCCCCAACCTCTAACAGTAAACTTGAATGATTTATTCTTCATGAAAATGTTTTTAAATGGTCCACTGCAAGATATGCCAAACAGAGAAAGAGATATCAAGCATAATTACGATTAAGGCTAGAAAGACAACTAAACTTGGTCGCCTATGTAGTATTGTATATAAGGATATCGTATTTTAGCATTATCCTTTGTCGATTTAACACAAATAAGTAAATGTATGCACAAAATTTGATGATTTATTGATTGATCATCAGCAATACAGAAAGTTAGGTAATATATTAAGCATATTTTGGTTATTTTTCATGAATTATTAAGCATAAAAGTGACTTGGTTTTGAAACTTTATATTAAAGACCTTTTTTTTAGATGACGTGAGTTTCGAAGCAGGACCTTTTGGTCACTCGCAAGAGCCTTTTCTAAAAGGCTATTCGATTAACTCAACGTTCTATTAAAGACTTGAAGAGTTCCAGCTAGCATCAACAGCTCTGATGATCTTTTCATGTAATTTGGAACCAGCACAAGCTACAATGCCTCTGTCTAGGCCTTCTAGATATATGCCTCTTGAAAAGTTTAATTGGTTCCCTCTAGCATCAGTCACTACTCCACCAGCCTCCTGAATGATTACAACACCAGCTGCATGATCCCAGATTTTCTCCTTGTAACCGGACCTTGCGAATTTCATAAATATCTCAGCGTCGCCTCTAGCAATCGCTGCATACTTTACCATGCTATATACGCGTAAGGGTTGATTCCTGCAAACCAAGTATAAAGCGATTAACCACAGAATGCTCGCTATGATAACTAATTGAAGTTGTGTTTTAGGTTGAACTGCATTAGATAAAGGGGGAAGCGTAAGCACCTTAGTCCTACGCTGTGAGCCAATCCTGCTGTGAAGGAATGGCTTGAATTTGCTTTCTCAACTGGTTCACACATCGTAGCCAGAGCTGGGTTATCGATGGAAGACACTTGGATTGGTCTGGCGGAGTTTGGCCATACAAACTTTTTGTCATCATTGAGTAACGGCTGCATCCAGGCGTTGCCTGTTCCCCTCGTTGCATACATAACACAACCTTTATCTGGAGATTCAGGAACTGGTGATTCCAGCTTAGATAGAATTCTTTGGTCACCGTGGTTATAACTCAACCCTTCTTTCTTCAACGGGTAATTTGGACAGCCAAGAACTCCAAGAACAGGTTCTCCATCATCAATCAATGCAAGAGCAATGGCATATTGATCACCACGTACGAAACCCAAAGTACCATCAACTGGATCTAGTACCCAGACTCTACCCTGATTATATCTCGTGGAGTTGCATTTGCTGATGGCTGCAAGGACTTCTTCAGCTCCAAGATCTTCCAACGGACATTTTAGTCCAAAGCGAGGTGCTTCAGACAGACACTCATTCACTGTCCTCACTACTGCTTCTAATAAGCCAGATGCACCAGTCTTGGAAAGTGCTTGAACATCTTCTTCAGCAACAATATCAACATGTTCGCTCCCAAAAGCCTCAGATAGTAGACAACTGATGATCGCTTGGACACTCCAATCTGTTTTTGTAAATGGAGGTGAAAGATTTAAAGACCGTTTGTGGCATGACAATCAATAGAGGAGATGGTGAATTAGAGTGGACTACTCGAAGATCGAATTTATTGGAGATATGAAATTGTTGATGGAGGAGAACTCCATACAAATATTTTCAATTTGAATTGTATCTTCCAGAAATCCAATTTCATACACATAAACACAAAGGACAATCTTAATTTTTTTTATGTAGTTCTTAAAAGTGTAACTTTCTATACATAATACATGAAAATAATTATATGCATTGTAACTTCTATACATAACACATGTAATTTTCTACATTGTCATTCGATTTTTTTGAGGAAACTTGATCATCAAACATCAGGTAACCATTACTAGGGTACCCTGGTGTTCTAAGGAACATCAAACATTAACTACATAGGGCATCTTCATGATAAACTTTTTCTTCCTACAGGAAGTACTAACAGAATCAGCTTCATCGCACTAAACGAGTTTGAAGGATCGAACACTTCAGCATTTCTCGACTTTGTCCAAATGGTTTATACACAGTGAAAAGGGCACTAAAAACTATAGAAAGGACTAAATTGTCATATTCAGTGTATGCACATCAAGATTACAACCACGTGAAGGCCATGGCAAGGTTGTCAAATAGACTAGCTACAAGCATTACTCAGTAGTGGTTAAACATTTTTGTTTGCTACAAATTCTAGAATTTATAGGAAGTAGTCTTGAAGAGTGAAAGTTCAGAACTTTCACCATCAAAGAATTAGGCGCGACCCTTGGCAAGGCGAGGCGCGACCACACTAGGGCCCTATTTTAAGGAGGCACCAAAATTTTCAGAAATGTACTCTTATGTACAATATTACTTTTCAAGCGACGTCCTCAAAATGTTAGGATCGATCAAACTCAAAAAAGTGATAGTCATTGATATGACAAGATTATGCACAAACCACACAGCTTTTACTTCATAGTTCATACTACTTCTATCTCAATTTAACTGGTAGGTTCACCAATCACTTAAAAATTCAATCTTTACTCTAAATTCCTATTTAATTATAAAAAATTAGTCAAAAAAATATGACAAGATTATGTGTAGCATGAATATTATGAATTAAGAGTAAAAGCTATATGTATGAAATATAAATTCAAAACTGTACTGAATATTTTGTTGTAAAAACAACAATAAAAATTGTTATCGAGGGAGTATTAAATTGTTTACTCCGTATTAATTATGCTCAAATAAAATGAAAAGTCAACAATTTCAAGCATCAGAATTTTAAAGAAACTCAATAAAATTATAAGTCTATAATTAGACTTAGCGTAATGTTCACGAAATATTACTCGAAAAATCAAGTTCCTTATAATAGTAAAAACTCCAAGTAAAAATAAAAAAGTAAATTAAAGTTACCAGCTATGGTCACAGGAGAATTGTCATCCTTGGACTGAACTTGTTCAATTGAGCTGACTATCAACTTTTCTTGAACTTTCTGACATAATAAACAAGCCATGTGTACAGCTCTTACAGCAATTTCCAATTCTTTAGAATACTTTTCATGGTTCGTTAAGGTTGTCTGAATTTTCAAGTTGGCATATTCCTCTTCATCTTCTTCTTTCACTGCAGTTGAAAAAATGGTTGCTTGACTGCAATGGAGAAGAGGGGCAGTTTTGTAACTTAATTTTTGAGGGCACTTTCTGTTAATATTGATTAATAAATTTGTGTTATTTCTGAAAAATGTGAAAGATTGTGGAATTTTGCTAGTATAAATTGGATGAAATGTGGTCATTTGTGTGGTTTTTTGGCTCTTGTTTGATGTGTATGATGAAAGTGAATTATATTGGATTTGTTGGATTTTTTTGTAAATGTTGAATTGTAATTATTGTAACTTGTGGGGTAGTGTTATTATGGTATCTGAATTTGATCCATGAAAAAGGGAGAAAACACAAAGACTTGTTGGACCACTGCACTTTCTGAGAAAGGTTGGATCTTTTATTTTTATTTTTTTTGAATAGATTTATTTCTTTATTTAGTCTTGGGAAATAATGTAAAATACTGTCTTCGTCCCTAAAAGATTGTCACATTTTGATTTTTGTTAGTTAAAATATTACAAAATTTGATCATGAATTCCCATTAAACGATAAGAAATAATATAGTATTGTGGGACCTTGTTAGATTCGTCCCAATATATATTTTTGAAATATTAACATTTTATAATTTTTTCGCATGTAAAATAATAGATATTTATGACGTGTTTTGTTGACCACCAAAAGTCAAAATATGACAATCTTTTAGGGACGGAGGGAGTATTATTTTTATGGTTTTATATTTCCACGTCCTGTGCAGGTTGCCTACTATTAGGCCCCCGTTATCTTACTCGAGCGGGAGACTCTTCAAGGGCATTGGAGCATGTATGCTTTTATGCGTGAAAGCACATGGCTGGATGATTCTTTTGGGTTTTTGTTTGTTTATCATTGGTTGAGTTTGACGTTGACAATGGGTAAACACCTCTCCAGAGAATATGTTTGCTTTTCCTGAAAAACCATTTAACTAATTGCATGCTTTAAGGAATATAACTTACTCCATTATTTTCTTGTGCATTTGTGGCTATGATGGTATATGTTGAAGATAATACTGAGACTGTTGTTTGGGTTGCAACTTGCAAACCTGCTGAAAACTATATCATCAAACATCTGCAGTTCTCGACGAGTCTAAAGAATAAATTTGGTCCACAAACATTTGAACTAATGGCTCAAATCTCGTTGAAGTTCTTGCTATGTAAGCATACTTGCAGTGTGTATGAGACGAGTTGTTTTCATGATTTGCAATGACATCCTATAATTAGTGTTTGGTTCCTGATAACCCTGCATTCTGCTGGTCTGGGAGGGGCCTGATTACTCGACTCCACGATTGGAATGAGACAGTGGTTGACTCTAGCAATGAAATATTTGTATCAAATGTTTGTGGCAGATAATTGTTCCTTTCTGAAGATAAGCTTCTATTTTTGGTATTGTTTCATTGCAAACAGGGGATAATTGTCTGTTTTTGTTGAAAGTTGATCGTGTGTACTAGTGTAAACCCCTCTTAGGAGACAAAATCATGTGCATATTGCCTGAAACCCTTATCTTGATTGCCTTGAATGCAGAAAGTGATAGATAGCGATTGATCCTGTTTATTTTTTCAAAGTTTTGACCATCTTTGTCTCCATTTTAGACTTTCTGGTTGATGACGGCTAGGCCCTCCACGAACAGAAGCCATTTGCATCTGGCAGAAGCAACCCAAAACCAATCATTTTTATTAGATTTATGCTTTTATTTGTGTAGTTATGGCTATCATCAGAAATGTTTCTCTAGTATTTTCCATCTTCTTTTGCTTCTTTCTTAATAACACTCTTACTTTTGGTTCTGACAGCATAAATGCTAGCCAGTCTCTTTCCGGAGATCAAACCATTATCTCAGCCAGTGGAAACTTCAAGCTCGGATTGTTTGATCCAGGTAAATCATTATCTCAGAAGAATACTTACTACTTGGGAATATGGTACAACAAAATGATTGTCGATCATACCGAGATTAGTGTTTGGGTTGCTAATAGGGAGAAACCTATAGTTGATAAGGGTTCTGCTATCCTGAAAATTTTAGATGGAAACTTGGTGCTTCTCAATGAATTTGGAGAACTAATTTGGTCCACTGACATCGAGATTAGTTCAAGTCGCAATTCAAATGATCTGGTTGCAGTTCTTCGGGATGATGGTAACTTGGTCCTAACAGATGTGGCAAATTTGAATACAAAAGAGCCAATTTGGCAGAGTTTCGATTACCCTGGAAATACTTGGCTGACTGGTGGCAAGATTTCGTTTAACAAACAATCAAACTCAAGTTATATGCTTACGTCTTGGAAAACTGATATTGATCCTTCACTTGGATTATATTCTCTTGAACTAGATGTAAATGGTAGCCAGTTGGTAATGAAGTGGAATAGGTCTCAACAGTACGCTAGTAGTGGAACTTGGAACGGGAGTACATTCAGTTTTGTTTATTCGAATAATTTTCTTTACAACTTTAGCTATGTTAACAATGAAAACGTGGCTTACTTAAAGTATAATTTATATAATCCCTCATCCATTTCGAGATTTATAATGGAACCTAATGGTCAACTAAAGGAATTTATATGGATGGAAGTTAGCAAGGAGTGGAACTTGGTCACGGTTAACCCAAGATCGCAGTGCGAGGTTTATGCTTCTTGTGGAGCATTTGGAATCTGCAACAGTAACTCATTTCCCTATTGTAGTTGTCCTGAGGGTTTTGATTCATACCAGATCGATGATGTCGTTGTTCCTTCAGGAGGATGCTTAAGAAATGAACAAATGCAGTGTGGGGACAATAAAAGCTCTAATGAGGAGAGAGATAGATTCACAGAGATTTCCAATATATTTTTAACTGAGCAATTACGTAATTCGTCAGTTGTCAGCATTGCGGAGTGTGAATTGACCTGCTTAAGTAACTGCTTATGCACAGCTTATTCCTTTGATAATGGTTATTGCTCTATTTGGACCACTGAGCTACTGAATATGCAGCGGACAGACATGGGAAGGACAATCTATGTCAGACTTGCAACCGCTAAGATCTCCAGTCATAGTAATAGGAAGATGATAACAATTATTGGTGCTGTTCTCGGCTCAGTTGCTTTGTTCCTAGGAACTTTGCTGGTTGTCATATGTAGGCGAAGAAAGAAAGTGACTGAGAGAACTAAAGAACTACAGGATTTGATAGTGGCATCTCCATACAAAGAAATGATGATTGCAAGTAAATGGGTGTTAGATAAACTGCGATGTGGAGTTTTAGGTTCTTGGTTCAAAACGACGTTGCCTCAGTTCCAGGGAGAATTGTCTGACATACCAATTTTCAGCCTTGAAATGATTCAAACAGCTACTGATAACTTTTCTGCAGCAAATAAACTTGGAGAAGGAGGATTTGGACCTGTTTTCAAGGTTTCATTTTACCTACTTGCCACTTGTTGTAGATGTTACAGAAAGCCGACAAGTCTTAGATTACTCAAAGACTAATGAAATTGATGAACTTTTATGATATGCAGGGAAAATTACCAACTGGTCAACGGATTGCTGTGAAAAGACTTTCGAAAGGTTCAGGACAGGGGATTGAAGAGTTCAAAAATGAGGTTTCTTTAATCTCCAAAGTCCAGCATCGAAATTTGGTGAAGCTTCTGGGTTTTTCTATTCATGGAGAAGAGAAGATGCTGGTCTACGAGTACATGCAAAATAAAAGCTTGGATTTATTCATATTTGGTATGCACTAACTGAACTCTTTCAGTTGAATAACATTATATTCAATTCTACATTACTAATTGATTCTACAAAGAACGTCTTTGAACTTTTTTCTAGAAGTCTTAGTTCATTCTTTGCAATTAAATTTGTTTGGTTTTTCAGAACCATTCACTAGCAGAAAAGCATTGTTAGAATGGGATCTTCGCAACAACATTATTGAAGGGATTGCAAGAGGGCTCCTTTATCTTCATCGAGATTCTAGGCTAAAAATCGTTCACAGGGATTTGAAAGCTAGCAACATATTACTGGATGAACATATGGTCCCAAGGATCTCTGATTTTGGGATGGCCAGAATTGTCATGACCGATCAGTCTGTATCAAACACAAACAGGGTTGTCGGAACTTAGTAAGTCAATTTCAAGGAACAGTATCTCTTGTTACATTTGAGTTGTGGATCAATGTGTACTATATTGAGACTATCTCACTCTCTTCTGTTAATACAGCGGGTATATGCCACCGGAATATGCACTGCACGGAGTTTTTTCGGTGAAATCAGATGTTTTCAGCTTTGGAGTCTTGTTACTAGAGATTGTCAGTGGTCAAAGAATTTCCTCTTTTGGTGATAAGGACGATCCTTTGAACCTTTTGGCCTATGTAAGAAACTGTCCCTACAAATTTTTCTGTGCGATCATATTCTAATTTTGTTTAGACTATTCTCGGCATCAACAACAATCTGATCACCATATACTTTGCATTGTTTACAGGCATGGAAGCTCTGGAATGAGGACAAGTCGCTTGAGCTGTTGGACCCGAATTTGGCTAACTTGTGCAATACAGCGCAGGTTTCTAGATGCATTCATGTGGCCCTTCTATGTGTTCAAGATAATTTAAATGATCGGCCAACGATGTCAGATGTTGTTTTCATGCTTTGCAATGACACCAATATTGCAACTCCTAAGCAGCCGGCATTCTTCCATACTAGGATGCTCGATGCATCAAGTCCACGCTTAAGACAAGAAATGTTTGTTGATTCTAGAAATGAAATTTCGCTATCAACTGTTCATGGCAGATAATTGAAAGCAAATATATGAAGTAGGAAACGTGGTATGTAATTTTTTATGATCAACATTGTTGAATATCAATGGAAGTAGAAGGTGTTACTGTGTTAAATCCACGGAGTACATCCTTGAATAACAATCTTCTGATGTGTATGATGTTGTCAGTTAAATGACTTGTACTTATTAAAATCTAGTCATCGTTCTTCTACAGTGATCTGTTTATAGACATGTAATAGGTCTTTCAATTAAGAGATGTTCGATGCTGAAGATGTTGGTTGATGATTATGAATTAATTCAATCAACCAGTTCTTCATGGCGATGGTAATTTAGTATTAATATTTATATTTGTTGCGACAACTGTCCTATTTCGATTGTCACGTTTGAATTTTTTTTCACTGAACTTTCAGATGGTCCTTATTTTGTACTTAATTGCAATATACTCCGTACTTTTGAAATTTATTGAAAATAAACAAAGATGCAGGTACATCATTAACCTTTGAGGTGTTGATTCAGATAGTGATAGATAGGGATTGATTCTGGTTTTGTCAAAGTTTGGACCATATTTTACTCTTCACATATTAAAAAGAACACACTTGAATTTTCCTCCATTTTTGACTAAATGGTTGGTCACAACTAAAGCATTTTCCGGATGGAAATTTGTTGCTTTCTGTAGTATAATCAAGCGCCAAGGCCGACATTATTGCACGCTCCAAGAATTGTTGTTCAATTTATAATTTCTTGTGAAATTATGGCCATTACCATTAACGTTAAAATGATATTTTCTTTGTTTTGTTGCTTCTCTCTTAAACACAATCTTGCTCTTGGTTCTGACAGCATATATGCAAACCAGTCTCTTTCTGGTGCTCAAACTATCATCTCAGCCAGTGGAGACTTCAAGCTCGGATTTTTCGATCCAGGTAAATCTGTATCTAAAACTGAAATTTACTATATAGGAATATGGTACAACAAACTGATTGAAGGTGATAAAGAGACTAGTGTTTGGGTTGCTAATAGAGAGAGACCTATATCTGATAAGGAATCTGCAGTCCTGAAAATTTTGGATGGAAACTTGGTGCTTCTCAATGAATTTAAAGAACCAATTTGGTCAACGAACATTGAAATTAACTCAAGTGATGGTTCAAGTGATCTGGTTGTAGTTCTTCGGGATGATGGCAACTTAGTTTTAACAGATGCGTCAGATGTGGATATGAAATCGCCACTTTGGCAGAGTTTTGATCACCCAGGAAATACATGGTTGCCTGGCGCCAAGATCTCGTTTAACAAACTGTCAAACACGAGTCAGATGCTTTTATCCTGGAAAAATGATATCGATCCTGCACCAGGAGTATATTCTACTGAACTAGATTCCAATGGTAGTCAGCTATTAATGAAGTGGAATAGGTCTCAGCAGTACTATACTTCTGGAACTTGGAATGGTAGTACGTTCAGTTTTGTGGACGTCAATAATTATCTTTACAATTTTAGCTATGTTGAAAATGAAAAAGAGGCTTACTTTACATATTATCCATATAAACCCTCTACCATTTCCAGATTTCAAATGAATCCTAATGGACAACTAAATCAATTTATTTGGATGGAAACTAGCAAGGTGTGGAACTTGGTCTTTTCTGACCCGACGCAGTTGTGCGATATTTATGCTTACTGTGGAGCATTTGGAATATGTGACAACAGCTCACCTTCGAAGTGTGGCTGTCCTGATGGTTTTGATTCATACGAGACTCATGATGTCCTAGTTCCTTCAGGAGGCTGCACGAGAAATATACCTTTGCAGTGTGTAAACAGTAACAGCTCTAATGGTGAGAGAGATGGATTCAAGGAGATTTCCAATATATTTTTAACTGGGCAATTGTCTAATTTAACAGTTGTAAGCATTGCGGACTGTGAATCAACTTGCTTGCGTAACTGCTTGTGCACTGCTTATGCCTATGATAATGGTCGCTGCTCAATCTGGAACAATGAGTTGTTGAATATGCAAAGAAAGGACACGGGAGGGACAATCTACATCAGACTAGCAATCTCTGAGTTCTCTAGTCATAATAATAAGAACGAGATAACAATTATTGGTGCTATTCTCGGCTTAGTTGCTATCTTCCTGGGCATTGTGTTGGTAATCTTCTGTAGACGAAGAAAGATAACAATCGAGAGAACTAAATTAGTTGAGACTGCAAGTAAAAATGTGATGGATAAGTTGCGACATAGAGTTCTTGGTCATGGGTTCAAGAGGAAGTTGACTTGGTGCCAAGAAGAATTGTCTGACATACCAATATTCAGCTATGAGATGATTCTAGCAGCAACGGATAAGTTTTCTGCAGCAAAAAAACTTGGAGAAGGAGGATTTGGACCTGTTTTCAAGGTTTTTCCTCTTTGACTTGTAGTAGATGCTACAAAAAGCTGACAAGTCTTTGATTAGTCAGATAGAATAATGAAAATTTGTGAATCGTTTTGTTCTGCAGGGGAAGTTACCGAATGGTCAAAAGATTGCTGTCAAAAGACTTTCGAAAGGTTCAGGACAAGGGATTGAAGAGTTCAAAAACGAGGTTACATTAATCTCAAAAGTCCAGCACCGTAATTTGGTGAAGCTTCTTGGTTTTTGTGTTCATGGAGAAGAGAGGATGCTGGTATATGAGTATATGCCTAACAAAAGCTTGGATTTGTTCATATTCGGTCTGTTCGTTTCTATGTTTGTTACATTCACTGCACTCTTACAGTTGAATAACATTTGCGATCCATTCTAACGCAAGTAATTGATTCTACATAGATATATCTTGGAACTAAATAACAAGTTTCTAGGTATATACTTACAATTGAGTGATCTTATGGTTTTCAGGCTCAGCAACTACCAGTAAAGTCGTGTTAGATTGGGGTCTCATAAACACCATTATTGAAGGGATTGCACGAGGGCTCCTTTATCTTCATCAAGATTCTAGATTAAAAATCATTCACAGGGATTTGAAAGCTAGCAACATATTACTAGATGAAAAGATGATCCCTCGAATCTCTGATTTTGGTATGGCCAGAATTGTCACGATCGATCAATCTGTGGCAAACACTAATAGGGTTGTCGGAACTTAGTAAGTGTTTCAATAATCTGTATGTGTCTTCATATATTAAGTTGTGGATCGAATGTTCAATACATTGAAAACTATATGATTTTTTGTTAGTGCAGTGGTTATATGTCACCGGAATATGCACTGCACGGATTCTTCTCTGTGAAATCAGACGTTTACAGCTTTGGTGTCCTGTTACTAGAGATTGTCAGTGGTCAAAGAATTTCTACTTTTTGTTATCATGAAGATACTCTGAACCTTTTGGGCTATGTAAGAACTTGCACTGCAACTTTTTCTGTACAATTTTTCTGATTTTATGTAGACTGTATACGATATCCATAACAATCTGATCATAAAAACTTCCTAATGTTTCCCGAGCAGGCATGGAAGCTCTGGAGTGATGACAAGGCGCTTGAGCTGTTGAACCCGAATTTGTCTAACTTGTGCAATGCAGCACAGGTTCATAGATGCATCCATGTGGCTCTTCTATGTGTTCAAGACAAATTAAATGATAGGCCAACTATGTCAGAAGTTGTTTTCATGCTTTCCAATGAAACCAATCTAGCGACTCCCAAGCAACCAGCATTCTTCTGGACAACGATGCTCGATGAATCAAGTCCATATTTCACACACGAAACATTTGTTGACTCTAGAAATGAAATTTCAATATCAAGTGATTATTGTAGTAGGTAACTTAAAGCAAATATATACAGTTACTAAATGTTCTGTATATTTCTTGATTCACATTGTTGAAAATTCAAATACAATAGAAGTAGTCGATGTTACTGTGTTAGTATCTTCGATATATATCCTTGAATAACAAGTTTCCGATGCCTAAGATGCTATCAGTTAAACAGATACATAACAAAGAATGTGCATGCTACTAATCATTGTTATCATCGTCATCATCATTATGTAGCGGCTAAGTAGCCTTGTTCGTCCCTTGAGCCACCAAATATGTGATTCAGAATCATGGCCAACCGAACACCACCTTGAGCTATTCGCTTCATCACAATAGGCATCCTTGAATTGAAGTAGTCATCTGCGAAAATGTAAAATGTGCAACATATGTTTTACTTGCTTTGTCGTTTTGAACTACATAACGCTTTCAAACTGTGGAAATGTTTGCTATACCTGAAAGAGTTTCACCGGCTTCAACACCCTTGTAACCCCATTTGCAAGCTAAATTTATACTTTCTGCTGCGTATCTGATCCAAAGATCATGTAAGGAATATACAGAATTAGGCACATATTTATTATATTTTGGCTTTGTTCGTAATGGGAGTTGTAGATATCAATGTTTCTGTTTTCCCTTACTTGTTTACGCAGGTAGATAACTTTCCACATTCTTGCCACGAAGATAGATCGTCAGACCAGACTCCCTGGTGAAGAGGGAAAGTGAGTTCAACGATATGTTTATAGTGCCGAAATAGGTCGTTTAAGTAAGAACGAAGGCAGTAACTTACATCGGTTAAGTTGCTTTCGATGTCCTGTCGAAGGAGATCCATGTCCTTTCCATAGTAATCTGCTGCAGCTGTTTGAATAATCTCTCTGTCCCATACCTTTGTTCCACAAATCATGTATCATTAGTAAACACCAAGTACTAGAATATAATTCATGGAAATTTAAAAGGTTTTCACCCACATGGTGCAAGTTCGATTTGTGTTTAAACCAGCGTAAGTTTATGGTGTTTCCTCCTTCATCAGTTGTGAAACCAACATGCATTGGCTGCAAAAGAAAAGCAAACAAATATTACGAATATGTGGTAACGCCGATCAGAGCTCATATTCAACATCAACATGCCCAATGCCTTTGAAGAGGCTCGCGGTCTAAGGGGGGTCGGGTAGTATATCGATTTAAGGAAAAAGTAAACATGCCTGATGGATATCACCCATGAAGTGTGACAAGAACAACAAGGCTTCTGTCATGTTATCTGCAGTGAATAGCATGAGATGGTAAGATTACGCTCGTTACGCCTTTTCAAGCTCCGCCTCTTATTGAAAACTAAAGCGCTAAGAGCAAGCACATTTAGAGGTTTAACCACATGTTTAATTCTTACGTCGTCGATCAGAATTCCCGTCCCGATAATGTGAAAGTTGTGTGGTAAAATTTTGAATTGCTCCAGCAACACACATGTCCTTTACTCCATTAGGATCATGGCAATCCCCTGCAGGTTAAAAATTCAATAAAATCCAAATTGTTGTCTGCTAAATTTATAAGCTTCATATACTACAGTATATAGTGACAACTTACTTTGATATTTGAAGTTGCAGGCTTGATCAGGTGTATCAATAAAATGAAGAGGGCTTGTCCACCGGTACTTGTACCAGTGGCGAACTTGGTCCGGCCACACGCACAACGCCGATAAGTTGCCGTTGACATAGCCCGGCAACAGCATCTCAACAGCATGTGCAGCCTCCGGTTGTAAGAGTTTCTGCTCTTGCCAAAAATACATGCATTACGTGTTACAAAGCAAATAGGGCAACTCGCATCATTTGTCACTCACGTTTCTTAAAATTCCGTGTTCGACCATCTCAATTTCATTTTCGCTGATTTCAATTACTCGCCTTTGCTATTATGTATAAATTTGGCCACTCCCACGATAATTTGCCCAAAATCGTACCTTTTTTTTTCCAATTTTCGAGTTTTTCGGGGGTAATTTAGTATTTCCATAGAAAAAAAATTGGTGATTTATCCGAGAAATTCACTACACATATTTAACACAAAGCCTGAATCCTGCATAACACCAATTCTTTTATGGAAAGACTAAATTACCCCTAAAACGCAAAAATTGAAAAAGATACAATATATGCCAAAATATCGCGGGCGCCACCATATACATATGTGCATAATACAAAAGATGAGCGATCGAAAAAGGCGAAACTAAACCTAGCACGATCGAACGTGAAATTTTTAAGAAACGTGGATGCTCGATGGTGCCATTACAGAACAAATATAATAACACTTTTAAACGATTTAAGAATATTCAAGAACCGTTAATAAACTTTAAGCTTAAGAACCGAATTCGGAATCCATATTTCGAGAGGAGGACATATATACCTGAGCAATTTGGCATGTCATGACATGCCCCTCTTTGCTCCAAGCTTGAACATTATGTCCAGGAAAGCAAGCAAAAATCAAAAGGAAAAAAATGCATAACAAATGGTGAGAAGGCTGAATATAATTTCTGAAATTTCTCATTTTCGAGTTTCACAGCTTGATTATTATTGTCCCAAAATTGATGGGATTGTTCAATATGTAGACAGTTTTGGACAAGTCTTGATTGAGTGCAAGCAATATATTACCACTATTTTAAGGCTTTAAGCTTAGACGAAAGCTTGTTCACTAACAGAAGCAAAATGGGCATATTCCACATGATCAAAGCATCTAACCAATAGTTTGGAAAGATGAGATAATTTATTACCAAACTCATATGAACACATGCATCTACTTTTTTTTTTATCGGAAACGATCTTCTGCCTCCTATTAACTCATTTTATTTAGCATGTTTAACAAAATTATACGGGATTCGGGATTTGTATTAGAACATCCACATTTCGCGAGATTCATGTCATGATGTAAAGCGTGTATAACAGTCGATCCGTGCTTGTAATCGATGCCCTGGGTGGGACCGCAGAGTTTTGGATAATAACATGCAATTGTTGTTGGGTTTCCTCGCTATTAAGGAATCCTAATCGAGCTAAGATTTGGATAATCATGGTGTATGAGACTCTAGGTTGGAGTAGTATATTCTAGTTGTCTATGATTAGGGGTATATTATCGAACTAGGATTAGGATTTGTAAATCCTACTATAGTTAGGATAATTAGTCTACATATAGAGGTAGAATAACTCATGATTATTGAATCACACACATAAAATAGTTAGCTATCTAGTTGCAAGGTTAAGAGTTGATTGATTATAGTCGTTCATTCTTTTCTTCATTATATAGCTATTATTAGTGGTGTGGGCGTTGCCGAACCACAACTCAACATTGGCATTCTTGAATCTTTATATTCTTCTTTTCTTTGGTTTGTTCATCATCCGTTAATCCCAATAATTGTTACATCTTTCTACTCAATTCTTCAAATATTTGCAAGTTATGGCTTTGAAGTGAAGGTTCTGTTCAGAAACGATTGATGAGTAATAATCAAGACTGAAATAAAAAGCTCACTATATTTTATAGTGTTAAAAATGAAATCAAGGATATCAAATGGAAGGAGTGAAACATGACCGTATTCCTAGAACTACTATTTCATATTTAGCAAATAATTAATAACAAATAATCTCTGGTCAAATGTTTAAACGGGAAAACGAAAACATTAATTAAAATGAATCGAAAATCTAGCACCACATTTGGTCATTTATAGATCCAGGGCCAGTATAAGTAAACAAAATACTGCGAATAACTTTAACAAAAGAACAGAGATTCTCAGGAAGGCATAAAATCTACCAGCATAGCCTGCAACGCCCAAAGATCGTTACCTTTTCTCTATGCAGACTTTCACGCTTATGATACCATTATAAGTAAAATCGAATGGAACCAGAAGATACTTCGAAATGGGCTGACTTGCTGACCACTTGGTGATGGTGGCAGCAACAGATTTTAACGTTAAAGTGTCATCTTCAACATCAAGAGAAAGTTCATAATAAAATTCTCTCGTCTCAAGTAATGTCCCGATACAAATCAAATTGATGGCAAATGGGGAAGTAGCATCGGCGTGATTCAGGATAAAAATGGTGCCATCAGTCTTCTCTTGAAGAATAAAAGGCTTAGTCATACTATCCAGCAAAATTTTGAGGGGCTGTTTAAAGTTGAAGTGTGTCGCAGACTTTATATGTTTAGTTCCGAAATGAGCATACAAATTCTTTGCAGAACCAACATAATCACAGCTCTCAAGTGGACATGAACAAGGTGCAAATATACATGCCTTCCCATGCTCCTCTCTGTCACTATAAAGCACCATCTCTTTGCACTCGTACTCCAAATTCGGACATGAGAATTTTACAGAGTTAATAATCCTTTCAATGGGCCTGCAACGGATATGCCCAATTCGTAGAGAGCAAGATGGACATTTGTAACCAATCCTGAGGCAGCAAGATGAGCATGCAATGTGCCCGTTCTCGCACTATATACAATATTATGACAACCAAGTCAGAGATATATAAAATTCTAATATAAGGTAGCTCTGATAACACTCAATGTAATGATGAAAGATATGATAGACAGAAATAGAGAACCGGAATTTCAGATAGAAAAGCATGAACACCAAATGAACTAGATATCGAGGAAAAGATATCAGCCATTACTATGTAAAAACAAAGTGAGACATGAATTCACAATTGATGGACACTTACGAAGCGTACTGATTCCAGCAACTGGCAGGGCACCAGAACTTAAAGGAATCACTACTTCAGAGTTCACAAACACATTCTTCGCACACAATGTAACATGGATACTTAGATTAATTGTAAACTTGCATCATCGTTCTATATAGTACCACAAATTAAAAAGACAGCAGGGGATAAAGTAAAGCAAATAACAAACCTGAGAAACAGGAACAGTGAGTGCCTCACAGCAGATAGGACAGTCCAACACATCCTGGTCAGTAAAAATCCCAAACATTTTTGACGACTTAGTTCCCAGGGATCCTGCAGTATTACCATAACTAACTTCGTTACTCGCAATGTCTCGACCACCAATGGCCTGCCCTTCATTTATCTCATCTACCTCGTCACTCCATTCATCCTCCTGATCAATTTGATAATCTCCGTCTTCCCCGTCTTCCTCCCTATTGTATGGCCCTTCCTCATCCGACCCCTCCGGTCCTGATTCCTCTTCACCTTCAGATTGATTAGGCTCCTCATCTAGTCCTTCCATATCATCACTATAATCGCCCGATAACATCTCTCCATGAAAATCATCCTCTTGAACTGCAGCTGCAGACACATTGGCTGCTGAAGTTGTGACAGTCATTGATGGTGTAGTGGGAAGCAATCTAGTTCGCAGTCTCTTATATGGATGATAAGGCTCCTCATCACTACTTTCATCGAAGATACTTTCATCTATGACAGGTCTTGAAAGTCTAGTGGGAGGCAATCTAGTTCGCAGTCTCTTATATGGCTGATAAGGCTCCTCATCACTACTTTCATCGAAGATACTTTCATCTATGACAGGCCTTGAACGTATAGTGGGAGGCAATCTTGTTCGCAGTCTCTTATATGGCTGATAAGGCTCCTTGTCACTACTTTCATCGAAGATACTTTCATCTATGACAGGCCTTGAACGTATAGTGGGAGGCAATCTCGTTCGCAGTCTCTTATATGGCTGATAAGGCTCCTCATCACTACTTTCATCGAAGATACTTTCATCTATGACAGGCCTTGAAAGTCTAGTGGGAGGCTCCTCATCACTTCTTTCATCGAAGATACTTTCATCTATGACAGGCCTTGAACGTATAGTGGGAGGCTCCTCATCACTACTTTTATCGAAGATACTTTCATCTATGACAGGTCTTGAAAGTTTAGTGGGAGGCAATCTAGTTCGCAGTCTCTTATATGGCTGATAATGCTCCTCATCACTTCTTTCATCGAAGATACTTTCATCTATGACATGTCTTGAAAGTCTAGTGGGAGGCTCCTCTTCACTACTTTCATCACTACCTTCACTATCAACGAATGTTTCCATCACGTAAGCCGTTTCCTTCTTTTAGCACATACAAAATACAGCTAAAAGTCAGTATCAACGATGTAAATTACAAACCGGCTCCTTCTTTCAAAACTAATTCAAACTCACTAAAACCGAATATCAATAGGAAATTACAAATTAAAACAACTATAGCCCAAATATATACTCACTCCACTCCAAAAACATTGTCAAGTTTGATTTTCAATTGTCAAATTTAACCAACTTTACCCCTTTAATTTTCAATTATTACACAACACTAACTAAATATTTAAGGTCAAAATCTATATAATCAACACAGACGGAGAGAGGGTCGATCCACTATTTACATGGCAACCACTGGATTTTCTAATTTTAATTCATAAATTCAAATTCAATTTGAATACCAAATTACAAAATTTTGATTAACAATCACATACTGGGCTGGGTCGAAGCTGGAGCTCCCGGAGGTTGAACTAACCAACGGGCGAACTCAAATAAGGTACTCAAGAGTTGTTTGGAGTAATCGAAGGGTCGAACAAGAGATAAGTGATAACATGTTCGGTTAAACCGTTTTGGCGCGTGGAATCGAAGGGTCGGGGTTTTAAAAAAAATCTAAAATTGATTTATTTTTAAGTTTAATCATTCTTTTTGATTCATTAAGTTCATTTTCGATTTTCCTACACCCTCATCAATACATTAGAATGTAGGTACTAAAACACAAAAAACTTAAAAGTATAATAAAGATAAAAAGATTAATTTATGAAATAATGTTTTGATTATACAAAGTTTCACTTAATATAAATATATTGCAACAGAAAAAAACTATATTGTCAAACTTTCATAATCAGAAATCCAATTGTACTTATTATGTTAATTAATCTTAATAAAATTAGCCTCGCTAATTAAAAAAACACATAAAAATGGTGCGATCTCATCGTTTTTTGTCGTATATGCTAACTATATGACAAACCACAACAAAAAATGTTGTCGTTTAAAATTTGTTGCAATTGCTAAGTTTGTGGTTTGTTGTCGTCTGATCTAATGCCGAATAAGAACGAAAATGAGCCATGTTTCGTCACATTTCTCATATTTTCCTAATCATAATTAAAACAGGGAAGTACTTTCACACCGAAATCTACAAAAATCATAATTAATGTTCATTTCTTGTCTATCAAACTTCAATAATCACAATTAATTCGAAATCTACAAAAAAAATTATACACCAAAATATACACTAGGAAAATGAATTCACAGTTGTAAAAGTTGTGGATAGGCCTGTTACCGGTCCGGATCGGTCCGAATACTCGATGTACCGGGAGCCGGTCCGATAAGCTTACCGGATACCCGAGAACCGGACCGATAACATTTCGGCTATGAAATTGTTCCCGGAACCGGACCGAGACGTTACCGGGAGGGTACCCGGACCGCCCGATAAAAAATGGGACATCAACAAAAATAACAATAAAATGACATAAACACCTAAAATGACATAAACACCTAAGAAATGGGACATCAAACCAAATTACATAAATTAAACACAAATTAAACCCCCAACACTAATTCATAAGTTTTAACTTGATATTATCACTTTTAGATGGACGAACATACATATAAGTTATAACATATATAACATAAATACATAATACAAGCAATGTCAAGTACTCACGTTATGAAATTTCAGAAATTAAGAACGACGAAAATTACAAAAATAAAAAATAAAAACATATGAAATCGAACCAAAATATTTTCCTATGCTCCTAAATTTCAAATCCAAGACGAATAGACGATATTGAGCAAGAGAGAGACGAGATTGAGCAAGAGACAGATATAGAGACTCTTGGAGAGTATTATCAAAGAGAGAATGAGGCAAGGAGGCAAAAGGGTTTGATGAGAGATGGATATAATGAAATCCTAGTGGAAAGGGTGTTATTTATACCCCAGCTTATCGGGTTATCGGTCCGGGTCTTAATGGGACTCGGTCCAAAAAAAAATTCCGGTACCGGACCGATAGAATTTCGGGCGGGTAAAAGGGCCGGGAGTTTCGGACCGATTCTCGGGACTCCCGGCCCAATAACAGCGCTAGTTGTGGACAATGATGCACGTGATATGGCGAAGAGTATTGGGGATGAATACATATTTTAGTTATTTGTACAAATATCAATATGTAATTGAACGAAAGTGCCTCGAGAAAACAAGCATGTAAATGATTCGTCACAAAGTTACCGGACAAGTGAGCGATTAATGAAACATGAATGAGTAACAAAATTTATAATTATTATGTTGGTTTTAGAACTTTAATATTGACCCAAGATCTCTCACTACTGTTAATTTATAAATTTTTGTTTTTATTTTATTTTTTATAATACTTTTTAACCAAATTATAGAATATTACTAAAAATAAATTGTAAAAACAAGTTATATAACATGTTTTGCATTCTATATTTTTAATCATTATTCAATTGGAGATCTACAACAACTTCTAATCAAGTCATTTGATTTCCTTATTTTGTTTCATATATACTTCTAGAAAAACACACTTGAAATAATTATTTATCTATTATTGTAACATACAAAATGTATAATTATTACCACTTAAAGTATCGAACTCATGATCTTCTGATAACTAGTAGGAGCCTTTTTCACTAGGCTATTCGATTGACTCTATTATTAGACTAATGCTAAAACGTTCATTATATATATTTCGAACAACAATTATTAGATGTGGTAGATATATGACTATGTAATGTCAAATATTATACTTTTGAATTATTTTGTTAATTTAAGTCTTACATCCATATGTTTCAAGTTCTGGTTCCATCTATGACAATGAACCATTAAATTTCAAGACATAACACTTTTTTTTTATGGAGAGATTGTAATGCAAATTAAATAAGTTATTAGTAATAATAAAACTAACACAATTGTATAAACATTACTGTTCTTATCAATAAGTTTTAAATAATAATAATAAGAAGAACTAGCAAAATTGATTGTTTAAGGTTGAGTGTGAAGGAGTTGTGCTGCCCTCTATCGGGGTTACTAGGTTAGGGTTTGATAAAAAAAAAACAAGCAACATTAATTTCTGAGCCATATATTACCAGCATTTTAAGGCTTTTTTTTTTTTTGATAATTAGCGATGAATTGTGACTACAATGATATTACAAACATGAATACAGAAATTGCTAACTAATAGAAAGTTAGAGTATAATATGAGACAAATATGTCTCCAACAAGGTTCGAACCCATGACCTCTTATATGAAAGGTTGGGCCGGATGCCACTAGGCTATTGAGCCATCGGCATTTTAAGGCTTTAAGCATATAGTAGATGAAAGCTTGTTCACTAACAGAAGCAAAATGGGCATATTCCACATGATCAAAGCATCTAACCAATAGTTTGGAAATATGAGATAATTTATTACCAAACTCCTATGAACACATGCATCTACTTATTTTTATGGGAAACGATATTCCACCTCCTATTAACTCAATTTTATGTAGCATGTTAGCAAATAATACTCCTTCCAATCTAAAAAAAATGTCTTTTAGATATTTTGCACAAATTAAAAAATATTTAATGCATTCAAAGTTTCTATCTATACCTCTCTATAAAGACAATCATTAATACTCCATCTATCCACTTAAATATGAGACAATCATTATTTATTTTGAGTCTTTTTATGTCAATAGAAGTATTAAGAGGAAAAGTCACTACAACAAAATATGGCTTTAAAGACGTTTAATATGGTCTTTATAAAAGGATATAGGAGACACTTCGACTATAGAGACCCTTGGTAAAAGGGTAGCTCATGCCACGGTCCCTATAGAGTTGAAGACATCTTTTAATGTCCTTATATGTTACCTATAAAGACTCTTTTTAAAGTATTAATTAGCATACATAAAAGACAATATAAAGAGTCTCCATATATTCATTACATAAAACATTAATATATATATATTTCCAATAAGCTGAAATTGAAATTATAATACTAAAACTGAAATCCCAACAATACTACAATATAATACTTTATAAATCGAAGATCAATCAACAAGCTAGGTGAAATATATTAGTTTTAAAGCAACCATTCAAAAGAACATCATTATAGTTTTTGTCATAACGACAATAGTTGAGTATAATAAACGACATAAGTAAAATCCATGAGTTCAAGCCAATGTGTTACACACTACTGTTAGCTCCATGCTCATATCAAAAATCAAGGGCCTCGTTGACTTGACTATTTAACATCATCATCTTGCCATCAAAAATCTATTTCTACAAAAGGACTATATTCAACCTTCACATTGCACAAGAACTTCAATCAAGCTTCACATTGCACAACCTACATTGAAACCAAATAGATAATTTTAAAATACGAAAAAAATAAGATATACAGTAGTGATATAATATATACTATATACGCACCAAATTGCACGGCCATGCAATAGGCACCCCAATAACATCTCCAATGGTTCTGTATGTGGAATATGGTCTAATCAACATTTCATCGAACTCAATTGGCACATCAATTTGCACCTCACACCACATTGGCCCTAATTGTTGTCCACCAACAAATTTTGTTGGATTTACACTTTGGACAACCCCATGTGCAACTAATTTGTTACGACAAATCAAACTCTTCAAAATTACCGTATCTCCAATCTAAAATAACAAGTATGACACAAAATCATATAATAAATGGAGGTTTAAGAGTGAACATACTATAATAATATTAAAATTATGGACAAGAAATGATACCTTAATAAGTGATTCAGATCTTATACTTGATGATGGCATGTTAGAGGGCGAGAAACAATTTGTGTCCAATGAACTAGATGCAATATGGATATGACTACCTTGTGGACTAATAGGACCTTGATCTTTGTCTTGAAGCAACTTTGATTGTAATTCAATAATCTGATCACTAAATTTCTCATTTTGTTTCTTTTGCTCATGAAGTAAACGGTAACATGCTCTCCGGCTTGGTAGATCTCCCCATATATCAGATCTCCCCATATATCTGATCACTAATCTGCTTTGTTGCAATATCAAAAGTGTTAACTCCAACATCCCATAACACTTTCAGTTCTGCAATCAATGGTTGCAAGTATACATCTATGTTGTTTCCAGGAGCCGAGGGGCCAGGTATTAGCAATGCCATCATAAAGTACTGTTGTTTCATGCACATCCAAGGTGGCAAATTGTAAGGCATTAATACAACCGGCCATGTACTGTGAGAAGTGCTCATATGCTTGTATGGGTTGAATCCATCTGATGCTAATCCAAGTCTTACATTTCGAGCATCTTCTGCAAACGATGGATTGCGATAGTCAAATGTTTTCCAAGCTGGAGAATCGGCAGGGTGTCTCATATTACCATCTTTTGTCCTCATCTCCTTGTGGCATCTCATTAGATCAGCTGTTTTTGATGACATAAACAATCTTTGTAATCTTGGTACTAGGGGAAAGTGCCAAAACATTTTGGCTGGAACTTTCTTAATTTCTTTTCCATCTTCAACATGACCATCATTATCATTTTCCGGTGTTACCCACCTAGACATTTTACATGCTTCACATACAGTTTTGCTCTGATCCGGACCCCAATATATCATACAATCATTTCTGCAAGCATCATATTTCTCATAGCTTAGGCCTAAATCCTTGATGTATTTTCTCGACTCATACCATGACTTGGGCAGTTGCACACCATCTGGAAGTACTTTTCTAAGTAAATCCAGCAACATAGTAAATGATTTATTACTCCAATTTCCAAGACACTTCAAATGCAACAATTCAATAATGAAAGAGAGTTTCGATGCATTCGTACATCCAGAGTATAATGGTTGTTGGGAATCCTCAATTAACTTATAAAAATTTTCAGCTTCTGGATTTGGAATTTCTCCTTCTACACCTCTATGAGCATCTTCTTCGAATCCAAAGACATCATTTAATAATCCTTCAATACCATTCTGAGCATCCATATTACCATTTAACTGTGAATTTTTTTCGGATTCGATATGATTGAAAGTATATGATGATGTCTCGCCATGAGCTACCCATTGACTGTAACCCTCAACAAAACCAGTCCATAACAAATGTGCATGCGCTTCTTCTCTATTAACACAAATTCCATTTCCACAATTTTTGCATGGACACAATATTTTTCCTTCTATGTTTCCATTTGAAAAGGCAAAATCAAGAAATTTTATCACCCCTTTTTTATATGTTACTGAAGATCTATTGAAGTTCTTCCAACTTTTATCCATGTCTGAAGTACAATTAATTAAATTCTCAACAACAATAACAAGTTATGCAAAAAAAACATTCTAAAGCTAATCATAACTTTAGCATTATTAAACAGACATGTAGTTTTAATCCAACAAATATCTAATCTCTAATTACTAGTCCCAAAATAACTTGACAATTAATATGAAGAATCGATCTTAAGGCAGCACTTAAAAGGTCAACCATCATGAAACAGAACATGTTATTTGTCCCAAAAATATGTATATTCTCTGTTATTGTCAATGTCATTCTAAATTCTGGGTTTCATCGTCGCTATTTTAAAAATGTCTAAATTTCTAATACATATAAACCCCTAAATCTCTAATACATATAAACCCCTAAATCTCTAATACATATAAATACCTAAATTTGTAAAATTAACAATAATTAACTATAAACCATAAAAGATTAATTGATAATACATAACTGAAAACTCCTTTTTAACCATAAGCAAGAATATTTATCGATTATGAATAATTCAACACCAAAAATTAATACTTAAACAGTAAACAAATTAGGGTAATTAGCTAATTCTTACCGAAGATGGCACTTGGATTCTAGGTTGAATTATTACAGATGATGGCGAGTAGAAAATATGTATATTGAGATGATATAAATTTTGGGATTAGATGAGTAAGGTGTTGGCTTTTTTGAGTGTATGTTGGTTTCTTGAATTGTGTAGAAGTTTTGGGATGGAGAATAAAGTATTACCGCAAAACCCACTACTATGGGCTATGTTACCAAATTTTAGCGGGCTTTTTTACCTCCAAAAGTTCATTGAATTAATAAATAAAATTAATTGTAATTATCTATTAAGACACTTTGCATTGGTTGTCTTTATAACTTACATATAAGGACAAAGATAGAAAAGGGTCTTAATTAAAGTGTAGTTAAAGCCATATTTTGTTGTAGTGAGTGTTGTATTATGCATTGATTTATGTAAGAAGACACTATTTTTGAATATTTTTGAAATCTCTAAAAAGATATTTCTTTTAGATTGGAGGGAGTACGATATTTTTTTTTTTTTGGTAGTTATATTAATATTGCATAAACATACGTACAGTGAAAAGTAAAGTGTTTTTTTTGACATCTAGGGTATTCGTGCTTTACCCAAGATATCATTACATACATATGATACGCTGTTTGATAAATCAGTTCTCGCAAAAGATCCCGAAGGATGTACAAAATGAGAACTGAAGGGGGGCATTTTTGCAAAAAGTGACGTAAAGCTAATAATGTCCGTCGGTCTTAGCACTATCGTGCCATTCTGATGCCGATTGCTATCCCAAAAGATTTTCCATTGCTGCTGACATTGAATCCATTGCAGATTATTGGCTAGAACGACATGTGAAGTGGGTAAATCAAATACAATATATGATGAATGTGATATTTTTGAGTCAAGTAATATGGATACAGATATTAATGCTTCGACCACCAGTTGTGAAGATATTGTTGCTGTTCGTGTATTGGTGCAAGGGTTTTTTATGGAGGGAATTGTATAATGATATATTTTCTTTGTTTGGTTTGTGTATCCTTGAATTGTAATAGTTGAGTGATTTATGTGGTCTATATAGATGTAGAATGTATATATGGGTACATTTGGGGGTAAGTTTGAGGTATAGTTGAGCAGAATTTTGGTTTCAGTAGTGAGCTTGTACTTGATGTTTTTGTTTAATTGAATATGTTTAAGTGGTAGATATGCTTTATTCCAAGATTTTTGGAGTATGTTCCTTTGTATAGTTATTTGTGCAATATCAAAGACTGATTTTTGATAAATAATTTTATTTCGACTGATCCAAATTGTCCAAATAGTACTAAAAAGAAATATTTGTGTTTGCACTGTTTTGTTTTTATTTTGAATTGAAGGTTGAAGACTGTTTGAGATAATTCGGAAAATATTGGTTGTTGGCGAATGAAAATCATATTGATAGAATTGGGACCAAAGGTTAGAAATTTGTTGGCATGAGCGAAAGAGATGGTCAACTATTTCTTGGTCACGTCCACAGAAAGTACATTTTGTAGCGAAAATGTGTTTTGTTTTTGTTTGTAAATTTAGTAACGTCGGGAGCCTATTGTATAAAAGTTTCCAAATGAAGATTTTGATTTTTTGAGGAATCTTGAGTTTCCATAGATGTTTCCATAGGTGCTTTGGCAATTTATGATAGTTTGTGGGTGCTTTGCTATCTTTACTTTTATTAAAGATGTGATTATATATTTTTTTTGAAGTTATATTTTGTGTTTTGTTATTGGGTGTCCATGTTAGAATATCTTCTTGCCTATCGGGTTTGATTTTTAATATTGTGTTTGTGACTTCCTGTGGGAATATGTTTTGTAAAAGAGGAGTATTCCAATGATAAGTATTTGGTTTTATCAAGTCCGATACTTTGATTAAAGTTGTTGTGGAGGGTTCGAATTTTTTTAGGTTAAGAAGGTGGTTTTTTGGTAGCCACGTGTCATTCCATATATTAATACTTTTGCCATTATGAGTTATATATGATATGTGGGATTGAAAATGTGATAGGCCATGTTGTAAACTTTTCCAAATAAAAGTAGCCGTATGTTTTAAAGGTGCATGGATGAAATTTGATAAGGGGTAATATTTGTTTTTAAGTGCTATGGTAGTAGGGTTGTTTGGATTGCTAAGTAGGTTCCATGCTGTTTTTGCTAGAAGGGATTCATTAAAAATTTTGAGGTTTTTAATTGCTAAACCTCCTTTGATCATTGGTTTTTGAAGGAAAGTCCAATTAATCCAATGTATATGATTTGAACTATTGTGGCTCCATAAAAAGTTTGCTAGAATTTGATCTAATTTATTTATTGTTGATAAAGGGAATTTATAAATTGACATCGGGTATACTAGTGAACTTATAAGAACAGATTTAATTAAAATTAGTCTTCCTGCCTGATTTAAAAATTTGTTGTTCCAGTTATTTATTTTAGAGTTAAATTTATCTATAATATTTTGAAAAATTTGGCCTTTTTGAGTTTCAATATCTAAAGAGATTCCTTAATATTTTCCAAAAGTGGTGGATGTTCTGAAAGGTAGTGATACTATTGTTTTGTCAATTTTTCTTTGAGTGGTTAAGGGGCTAAAAGTTATTTGTGATTTAGAATAATTAATTTGTTGTCCTGACTCTGTACAATAGGAGTCAAGTATATTACTAAAATTTTTTATAGATGGTTTATCTAATTTAAGAAAAAAATAACTGTCGTCAGCAAAAAATAGGTGTGTAAATTTAGGTCCATTTCGAGAAATGTTAATACCTTTTATTGATTTGTTATCTTGTGCCAGTGTTAGTGAAGCAGAAAGTGCTTCCGTGCATATTGAAAAGAGTATTGGTGAAAGTGGATCTCCTTGTCGGAGTCCACAAGTGGGAGAAAATGGTTTTGATACTGTTCCATTTAGTATAACCGAATATGTAACTGTAGTAAGGCAAATTTCAATTATGGAGATCCATTTTGGTTGGAAGTTAAGTTGTTTTAGGGTTTTAAGAAGAAATGGCCATGAAATTCTGTCAAATGCTTTACTCATATCTACTTTGATAGCGGCAAGACCATATTTTTTGGATTTAGAATTTCTTATAGTATGTGTTAGTTCTTGAGCTAGAATGATATGATGTTGTATGTTACGAGAGTGTATAAAACCATTTTGGTATTTAGATAACAATTGTGAAAGGTGGGGCTTTAATCTGTTAACTAACATTTTAGACGCAATTTTATAGATGACATTACATAAGCTAATGGGTCTATATTCAGTTATAGATTGAGGGTTAGGTGTCTTAGGAATTAGAGCAATAAAAGTATGATTTAGAGTTTTGGGGAATTTAAGATTATTTAAGAGATCTAAAGTGGTGTCAATAATATCTTTGTGTAGTATGTCCCAGTTAGCCTTGTAAAATCCTGCCTTAAATCCATCCGGCCCTGGGGATTTTGATGGATTCATTTGAAATAAAGAATTTTTCACTTCATCAGGAGTAAAAGATTCGGATAAGTTGTATTTTTGAGAATTTGACAACTTGGATGTAATGTTGTCAATGGTCTTATAATTTATATTTTGAAAATTAATATCCTTATGTGGGTTAAATAGTTTGATAAAAAAATCCCTACAGTGATTTTGAAGAGATTCATGGGATGTGATTAAATTATTTTGATCATCAATTAATTGGAGGATATTGTTATGTCGTTTTCTATTCTGGACAAAGGAGTGATAAAGTTTTGTATTGTTATCTCCATTTATTACCCAATCTAGTGAAGATCTTTGATGCCAAAAAAGTTCTTGACAAATTAATAGGCGTTCTAGTTGACATCGGAGAGAAATGTCATGATTAATTGAAAAGGAAGAGATTGGAGGGTTTTGATATTGATTTAATTGATTTTGAATATTTATAATTTGCTGATGAATATTCCCAATTCTGATTTTATTCCAATTCTTCAAATTAATTTTAAATTGAGTAAGTTTATAAATGAGGTTTTGTGCTGGAGAATTATGTAAAATTGAAGTGTTACAACAATCTTTAAGGATTAACTTAAATTCTGGGAAAATCATTAAAAAATTATCAATTTTAAAGGAACTATTTGATTTTATAGGAATGGATTTAGTATGCAAAATAATTGGGCCATGATCCGAAATTTGAATTGGGAGTCCTAGGGTATGTCCTTTAGGAAAATTTTGTTCCCATTCAAAATTAGTGAATGCTCTATCAAGTTTTTCATAAATACAAGAGTTTTTTCTTTTGCCTGCCCAGGAAAAGTTTGAACCAGTGTGCTTAAGGGGTTTGAGGTAAAGGAAGTTTAAAAAATCTAAAAGAAGATTAGCTCCTTTTATTGTTTTAGTTGGAGTAGGTGATTTATCCGACTGATATAGAATTTGATTAAAGTCTCCTATAAGAACTAAAGGGCAGTTTATGTCAGGACTTAAGGAAGCTTTTATTGAAGTCCAAGTTTGCTGCCTATTATCTAAGTGCGGATGACCATATATGCAGCCTAGTAACCAAGGCTCTAGAGACTCAGTAGTTATTTTTAGAAGTATAATATGTTTAGTTAAAATGCATAACTTATGGCCTATATTGGATGTAATTCCTAGCCACAGTCCTCCACTATGTCCATTTGAGTCTACACCATAAGTGACAGGATAATTCATACTGGTTAATAAATTACTAGCAGCTGATTTAGTATGCATAGTTTCATATATGAAGCAGATGTCAATTTTATGCAAACGATTAAAAGTCTTAAGTAATTGAACTGTCGAGTTTCCCAAACCTCGACAGTTCCAGGCTAGCATATTAAGAGGTAATTTGGGGTTGTTGAGAGACAACCACCAAAACCCTCATAGGACAAGAGATATAAGTATTAACTAGGTGCTTTCTATTTAGTATATTCTTATTTCTATTTAATTTGAAAGGTTTATGGTAATGATGTGCACCTGGTTTGGCCTGAAATAGTTTCGAAAACTTGTGTACCCTTTGAGGTATTGCTCTTTTCTGGTAGCTCACCTTTGGTCTTTTGCGGGGCTGTTCCTCAGTGTTGTCTCTAGGGGTGTCTGGTTGCTTCCTTTTTCTTTCATTGGTTTGAGCTGAGATCATGTAATCTGAAGGTATGCCTTGGCTAACTGTTGTTAACTGGAATCCCCTTTTTTCAGTAGTCACAGCCTTAAGTCCAGTCAGAGTGCATTGGGTTGTAATCTGAACAATGTTGGCAGTTTGAGAAGAGATATGTGATTTCTCAACTGTTTGTTCCTTGATTTGTAGGATAATAGCCTGATTGTCTTCTTTGATTAGGGAGACTGCTGCTAGTTGAGTTGAGACATTAATCAGTCCACTATGGTCAGAGGAAGTGGGTGAACCAGAGGTCAGTGAAAGGTGTGTTGATGTAGAGGCAGAAAGTCCAGTCAGTGTGTCCCAAAACTCAGTATCAATTGGAGTATCGAATGCTCCTGCTATTGTCATCAGTGCTTGCAGCTCCTCAGAATGTAGATGTGATATCCTTTTGATTGCTTCTTTTAGCATTGCAAACTGGTTGCCAAACTGTACATGAATTACTTTTTGAAGGAGATGATTTGGTGACTCTGGGAGATGTTGCTCTTCTAAAGCCCAATCAAGGTGTATATCAATCACTTCATGTAGAGTTAGGTGGTGCAGTGCTGCTAAGTTAGCCATCTCTGCTATCCAAGCTGCACTGTCCTCTCCCAGCCACTGAATGAGTGCCTCAGTAGTGTAATCCTCTTCTTCAGCTTGTGCATTATCAATTGCTAGAGGAGCTGGGATCATTGCAATTGGCATTGGGACTTCATCATCATCTGGGAATTCAGTGTTCATTTCCAACACTGAGGTTGGGCAATCTGGTAATGTTTCTTCTTCATGATTCCAGTTCCAAAGAGTTTCAGGATTTTCTAGAAGCACAAAATTGGGGACATAGTTTGTATCTGGATAGTTGGGTTCCCTTTGGTCAGTTTGGGATTGGGTAGGGTTAGGGTTAGGTCTTGGGACAGGAACAGGTCTTGGCTGTTGATAGGGTATGATGGCAAGGTGGATATTTGTGTCTGGCTGTTCGTTTTCAGGATCAGCTTCCATTGATTCATCTTAATCAGCGGAGCTCTGGATATTCTGTGGATTAGCCATTTCATTATTTGTGTTCAAAGGTGGCTGTGCAACTGTAGCATTAGAAGAGCTTGCTAGGTCATTTGTGGTATGTGAGTTTGAGCTGGATGAAGGCTGTAATTCATTTTGTGCATGTAGCCATGGCCTTTGAACTCTTGAGTTCCTGTTAACACTGTTGTTATGCTGAGCTCGAATATGTCTCGTGTAAAGAGAATAATCTCCTGAAACTGCCAGATGGTAGTTGTTGGCTTGAAGACTTGTAGTTAATCTGCCTCTGTATCTTATTAAATTGGCATGCTCCAGATCAGTGCATTGGGTATTGACATGTCCAATTAATCCACAGCGATAACAAACTCTAAACACTTTTTCATATCTAAAACTCACCCAATGATTTGTATTTTCCATTGTTTCCACAAAGTTACCCGCTATTAGTGGTTCAAATAGAGGAACTCTGACTTGGACTCTAATATACTGTCTATAGTGGACATTCAGTGCATTCCATTCTACAGTTCTGATGTCTCCTAAGGTATTAAGAATCCGATTGAGGTTACCTTGGCTGAAATACTCATCCGGCAAGTCATGTATCTGCACCCAAAGATTGGCATATCTGATGTTGTAGTTTTGTAGGCATGTGTTGGCCCTCCAGTAGTCTAACACTAATAGACCTCCATGCATGTTGAGAGGTCCTTGCTCCATGATGAAATCTCTATCATCACAACTTTCGAATGTAAACAAGTATGTGCTTCCTAGCTGTCTTACTGTAACTTCATTATGTAAAGCCCAAGAAGTGGTGACATAGTTTTGGACTTGAGCTTCTGAAAATGGTCGATTATCTACGAAGATTCCGACAAGGGACCTTGCTAGATATACTCGATTGTGAAAAACTTCATCCTGAATCATTGGAACTATCCAGCCTTGTCTTTGTAAGGCTGGTATGAAGTTGTTGTTTGAGTCTTGAAGGCTGCTCATTATGCTGGTTATGAGCTATTATGTTTGAGTTGTATTTGGTGGAGAAAACGAGAAGGAAGAAGAAGGGTTTCTTTTGAGCAGGTTATTTTTGATGAAGAGTGTTGGAGAAGGGTGTAGGTGAAAGGGCCAGGAGAAGTTGAAGTGGTTCTCTAGGGGAAGCCCACGTGGGAGTTTTGAGGACAAGTGTCAAACATGCAACAATTGATGAAGAATGTTGTAATAGAAACAAATTTAGATGGTTTGTTTTTGGGATTGGGAAGCTAGAAAGTCCTTTTTTGGTGTTATAGTATAAAGATTAATAAAATATTGTAAAGGCAATGAAATATTTAAACGAAACTTTGTCGACTTATCTGAGAGAATTTGAAACTTGTTTCAGCTGCTTGCTTTCGGCTTTTTTTATTTGAGTATGCCATTAATTTTAGATGTATATCATAATATCCACATTTCACCAGATCCCGGTTATGATCTTACGTGTGTATAAAATATCGATTCGTGCTTTTGATCCCGTGCATGCCCCCACCCCTAGATCCGTCCCTTCTTATGTTTGAAAATGTTACAATCCATCACATATTCTGTTAATCAATTGTTAATAATATCATCGAGGGGTACGTAACTTTTCAGTAATGTTATTTTGATCATTTCATTGAATATATTTTCGAATAAAAAATCGAAAGAAAAATTTGAAATTATGCACCACATGTTCGAATCTGAAATAATTCACCCCTAACACGCACTAACCAAAATTTTTTATGCACAAGACCAAGTAGGATAAATTTTAAAATAATTGACAATAATGTTTGAAAACATAGATAATAAAATAAAAATATTTTATAAACATAGGTAATTGTTACAATTATTTGCCTTTAGATAATAACATGCACTTGTTGCATCTTTCCACTTAATTCTTCAAATATTTGCAACATATAGATTTGAAGTGAAGATTCTGTTCAGAAACGAATACCGACTATAGAGGAAATAATTTGATAATAATCAAGGATGAAATGAAAAGCCCCCTATATTAATAGGACTAAACAAAAAATCAAGGATATCAAATGGAAGGAGTGAAAGATTTACCTTATTCCTAGAACTACTATCTCATATTTATCAAATAATTAATAACAAATAATTTCTGGTCATATGTAGGAAAACCAAAACATTAATTAAAATGAATCGAGAATCTAGCACCACATGGTTATTTATATATAGATCTAGGGCCACTATCCAAAGTAAACAAAATACTGTAGATAACCTAACAAAAGAACAGAGTTCCCACGAAGGCTAAAAATCTACCAGCATCTCCTTCAACTTCCAAAGATCATTGCTTTTTCTCTATGCAGACTTTCACGCTTATAATATCATTATAAGAAAAATCGAATGGAACCAGAAGATACTTCGAAAGGGGCTGACTTGCTGACCACTTGGTGATGGTGGCAGCAACAGACTTTAACGTTAAAGTGTCATCTCTATGATCAACAGATAGTTCATAACAAAATTCTTCTGTATGATGTAATGTCCCGATACTAATCAAATTGATGGCATGTGGGAAAGTATCATCGGCATGATTCAGAATAAAAATTGTGCCATCAGTCTTCTCTTGAAGAATTACAGGTTTATGCATAGTATCCAAATAAATTCTGAGCGGGTGTTTAAAGTTGAACTGTGTTGCAGACCTTAAATGTTTAGTTCTGAAATGAGCATACAAATTCGTCGCAGAACCAACATAATCACAGCTTTCAAGTGGACATGAACAAGGTGCAAACATACATGCTCTCCCATGCACCTCTCTGTCATTATAAAGCACCATCTCTTTGCACCCGTACTCCAAATTCGGACATGCGAATTTTACAGAGTTAATAATCCTTTCAATGGGCCTGCAACGGATATGCCCAATTCGCAGAGAGCAAGATGGACATTTGTAACCAATCCTGAGGCAGCAAGATGAGCATGCAATGTGCCCATTCTCGCACTACATCGAATATTAAGACAACCAAGTCAGAGATATATTAAATCCTTATAAGTGTAATGATGAAAAGATAATAGACAGAGATAGAGAATCAGAATAACAGATAGAAAAGTATGAACAACAAATGAACTAGATATCGAGGAAAATATATCAGCCATTACTACGTAAAAACAAAGTGAGACATGACTTCACAATTGATGGACACCTACCAAAGTACCAAGCGTACTGATTCCAGCTGCTGGCAGCGCACCAGAACTTAAAGGAATCACTACCCCAGAGTTCACAAACACATTCTTCGCACACAAAGTGACATGGATACTTTGATTCATTGTAAATTTGCATCATCACTCTATATAATACCACTACCTCGCCTTTTATTTGAAATGAGGTTAAAAATAAGGAGATAGTTCATTATTGTGGGCTTGTGGCACAAATTAAAAAGACAGCAGGTGAAAATATCTTGATGAAGTAAAGCAAATAACAAACCTGAGAAACAGGAACAGTGAGTGCCTCACAGCAGATAGGACAGTCCAACACATCCTGGTCAGTAAAAATCCCAAACATTTTTGACGACTTAGTTCCCAGGGATCCTGCAGTATTACCATAACTAACTTCGTTACTCGCAATGTCTCGACCACCAATGGCCTGCCCTTCATTTATCTCATCAACCTCGTCACTCCATTCATCCTCCTCATCAGTTTGATACTCCCCGTCTTCCCCCTCTTCCTCTTCCTCCCTATTGTATGACCCTTCCTCATCCGACCCCTCCGGTCCTGATTCCTCTTCACCTTCAGATTGATTAGGCTCCTCATCAAGTCCTTCCATATCATCACTATAATCGCCCGATAACATCTCTCCATGAAAATCATCCTCTTGAACTGCAGCTGCAGACACATTGGCTGCTGAAGTTGTGACAGTGGTTGAAGTGGGAGGCAATCCAGTTCGCGGTCGCTTATATACCCGAATAGGCGCGTCACTATCACTATCACTATCATCAATATATCTTCTCATAATGCAAACCGTTTCCTTCTTTTAGGACATGCAAAATATAGCTAAAAGTCAGTATTAACAATGTAAATTATAAGCCAATTCCTTCTTTTACATAAAATTTGAATCCACTTAAACCGAGTATAAACAAAAAAATTCAAATTAAAAAACCGTAGCCCAACTATATAGTATATACTCACTCCACTCCAAAAACACTGTCAAGTTCCATTTTCAATTGTCAAATTTAACCAACTTTACACCTTTAATCGACACATATAACTTGATTGCAACCAATAATATCATATTAATTGTAAAGGCTACTGAGAATTTCTCTTATATATTTCATCAAATATCACACAACACTAACTAAATAATTAAGGTCAAAATCTAGACAATCAATGTAGGTGGAGCGAGGGGCGATCCACTATTGCCATGACAACCACTGTAATTTTGTAATTTTGATTTATGAATACATATTCAATTTCAATATCAAATTGCAAAATTTTAATTAACAGTCAATTATTAGTTACTTAAGAAATAACATACCTGCGCTGGGTCGAAGTTGCGGTTGCCGGAGGTTGAACCGACGACGGTGGACTGGGCCTGATCGCCGTTGTCCGTTGAGCAGGGTGCGATGTGGAGGGGGAGCAGGAACCAGCGGCGGAACTGAAATAGGTACTCAGTAGTTGTGTGGAGTAATATTTGATTTTTCTTTTAAAAAAGATAAGGAGTAACATGTTCCGTCCTTTTATAACCAATGGTTTTGACCGTGGAATCGAACCGAATTGAATTGGGCTTTTTAAAATCGAAAATCGGTTTGGTTCCAAATTTTTCGGCTTCTTTTTATTCGGTAAATTCAGTTTTGGTTTTATTGCACACCCATATTGCAAAATTCTTCTGTATGATGTAACTGACACTTTTTCAGCTCTCTTAAAATAGCTTGGCTTCCTCTAAATTATTCACTCACGCTCAAATTTGTACCCTCCCTATTTTTATAGTTATAATTATTATGAATCAATTAATTGTGAATAATAAGGGATCTGCTAAAGAACTAATCCCAAAAATAGAAAAGTGGCAATTGAGAGTGAATTATAGAGGAAAATTTAGGGGAACTGATGTACATAAAACAAGAAAAACTTAAAAAATACACGTACAGGAGTAAATTATATGGGTAAAAATATTCAATTTAAAAAAATTCTGTGATTGGATAAAATCATAATATTTTATGAGTGAATAATGAACGCAACTAAACATGAGTGATATTTGCAACTTTTTGTTCCTAAAATTAATCGGAATGTTAGTACTTCAAATTAAAGCGACTCCATTCAAGGTCGTGTAAAAATTGGAACTCACTTCAAAGCTCTCGATAATATTTTTCTATACTCCATTTCTTTTAATAGTACATTTTCACTCTCCTTCTAAGGCTATATTATCATATTTATATGATGTTTGATTTTGTGAATCTAGGTAAATGTCTTAAAATGTTATTTAAATATTATTTAATTTATTGAGATGAATTGAAGTAAAATAATGTGAAAATATAATTAAAAATAATATTCACCTACATTACACCCCAATTTTAAGATTATGAAAAAAGGGGATGAATATAGGTTAATCATTTAACTTAGATTAATTAACCTACTAAACAATAAAATTAGTTCACAATAGTGTGAACTTAACTTTTCACACAATTTACATAGGTTCAAATCCAAATGGACCACTAAAATAATAACATTGATATCTTGGAATAGATTTTAGGAATTTTCTTTTTGTAAATTAGCAATAAGGTGAGTTTCGAACCCAGAACCTTTTGGTCACTAGATTTTAATAAAGAAAATGGTGTGAAATAGTGAATGCTCTAACATTCATCCAATATTTATTTCCAAGAGGTTGTTTTCCAAGGTAGATTCCGTCCCTTGTTCTATCCTTAGCGAATATCCGTTTTGTGAGGCTTATCGAAGGCGTATTTCACGTTTCAAAGTTTTCGTAAACTAGTGTTTAATGAACCAAACATAAGCATATGTGTTGGAAATGCATAACAACCATATGCTTCATGTCTTCGGTATATTTGTCAACCAATGGAGTCATGCGAATGTACAAGTCAATTAGTCCGTATACAAAACAACGCACACAACTCACGCTCGGAATACATAACACTTCGTACTGAATACGTTCGATTCCAGAAGCCGTTTTCTTAAATGTCACTCCCTCCGTTTTTTTAGTTGATGTTTTAGGGTTTTGATTTTGTTTTTTTAGTTGACGTTTTACAACTTCAATACAATATGTAATGATTTTTTCCGTTTAAGCCTCTATATAATATATTCAATGTAGAATATTAATATATGAATGTAATTGTTGATTATACATTAATTAGAAGTATAGTTTAAAATGGTCTTTTTCCGCCCCAGAGCATAGATCAGTGGTAAAGAGCCTTGGTGTTGTGGTGGCCCCCGTGCCTCTTCGTTTGTGTGGTTTCGATTCCCTCTGGGGTTCATTCTCAAATTGAAGTGGTGTACAGGGAAGCCAAGGTACCCCTGACCACTGAGGCACATTCCGCGCTAACCTCCGACATCAATTCCCTCTGGGGTTCATTCTCAAATTGAAGTGGTGTCGGGGCCTTTATTTTGAGGGTCTCACAGTATTATATGTATGATGTCGATACTAAATGTTTTGGACGATGCTATCATTAGGGATGTTATCGGTTCGGTTCGGTCGGTTTTTCCCGATTTTTTTGTGTGAAACCGATTCCATCGGTTTTTTAACTACACGAACCAAGTCGGTTGAAAATTCTTTCGGTTTAAATCGGTTCGGTTGCGGCAAATCGGTTCGGTTTTTAAACGAACAAAACAAGTCCACGATTTCAAATTAGATAGAGTCTACACATCCACAGGAAGTTCAAAAAGAAAATAGAAATAATTCATGTTAATGTAACACATATTGAGAAATAGAAAGCTTGGGTGTTAATTGTTATGTTGTTTCACATGGACGCAACAAGATGGAAACTGCAAAAGCGCATAGTTGAATTGAAGATGTTGCGTATTAGTTTCTTTTACTATTAGACTATTAGGTTTTAAAGTGAATATATTAGATATCTACACTATATATAATATCAGAAGAGGTCACACTGAAGTTATTTTTGAAGCCCCATGATTTTCTATAATAATCAACAACTGACACTTGTTTAAATTGAAAATAACTTCTATTTATTTTTTAACTTCCCGCTAGTTAATTTTTTAAATAATTCTATGTTTTTGTATATAATAATGGTTTATTTATGTTTCTTCGAATTTATTTTTCAATTGTATATGATGTTTTTGTTTACTTTCATATATATTTACATAATTTTGACAATATCTAATTAATTATACAAAAAATATTATAAGAAAAACGAATAGTACAGGTGGGACTGTACACAAACGGCTAGTAGACTTTTAAAGTGGGTCTTAGAAACTTTACACTTGGTCATTGGGTCAATATTATAGTTTAATGTAACTAGTAATCTCTGCACAGTTCAACCTGTGCAATTTCGTTCAAATAGTATTTCATAAATTTTTATAACTATATTCACCTAAATATGACATCATAAAATAATAATAAAAATTAAATTGTATATCTAAACATATTAATTAGAAAAAATACTCTTCACTATTAACTATTTGTCATTAAAATATATGAACATTAAAGGGTAGTTATATTAAAGGGTAGTTATTTTTTAAATGTTTGTCTTAGATAGGTGGCAAACATATAATAATATATGATGCCACATGGCTAGCTTAGATGATCTCCTAGGCTTCACCAAACAAAGGCTTCCCACATTATAGTATAGAAGATATATTTTTATAAATGATATATTTAAAAAAAAAATCAAAATTAAGTACAACTATAAGGAAATATCACAAATATAAATAATTTTAACAATATATATAAATAGTCGGTTCGGTTCGGTCGGTTGCGGTTTGGTTTATACTAAACCGAAATTTTTTTGTCGGTTTTAAATTTTTTTGCACCGCTTCGGTTTAGTGTGACTTTTTTCCCAACCAAGTCGGTAAAATTTCGATTCGTTTCGGTCGGTTTTGACGGTTTGCAGTGAACTGATAACATCCCTAGCTATCATAGAGGTGATTTAATCCTCTATGATCAAGTTTATATATCTTTCTATAAAAAAAAAAATAGTTAAAACGAGAAATAAAAAACGGGTTAATGAAGTAAAATACATGGACATTAAAACATTGCGTTCTAAAACAATGCCTTGGCCCTTGAGAATAGACACCCAAATATCCCAGGGAAATCTCAAGGAAAAAAGCTGGTGGGCTTACGACAAGCGGACAAATATCTTGCAACAAATCCTCCGCACACATTTCGTGATTTCCGAAATTCAAAGCTCAAAGCTGTCGACCTAACAAATCTAATTAATTACTATATTAAATATACCTTCATAATTAATTCCACCACTATTAACTATTGTCCACGTTCTCATTCTTGCTCACCTCCACTAAAATTGATTCCCCCACCGCCGTCAGACCAATGTACAACCTACCCTCCTTAATGTACCACCATCCATGCACGGATTATATGGAATTTTGTTGTGGTCAGATACTTTGGAGTTTACTTATTAATTCACATTAATTTATACTCCCACACTATTTTTTAGCAAGATCTACAAATGTTATTGGTGGAATGTGCATTTACATCATATAGTCAGTCAAGTAAATCACATTAGCTAAGCATATGATATGTTCGATTAAGAAAATTTTATAGAAATAATTGAAGATTTAAATTCCGGTGGAACTTTCAGTTACAACTCTATCAACTTGGTTAATTTAGAATTTACATTTTTAATTTATTTTAAAATTTGAAAAATAATTATGAAATCATTTTTGATAGTTCAATATATAACCAAAATTGATTTTCTTAGTAATTTACGTATAAATGTTGCTAAATTGATTAAGTTATGAAAAATAAAATGAAAATAATCAATTTTCATAGACGATGAAACTATTTAACGTCCTTCGAATTAAAAATTTAATCATTAATATTCTTCTATAGTACAGTGATTTTTTAATATGTATAAAAATGATGTCATTCAATTTTACACTAAATTATTCATGTTATTGAATTAGTACCTATATATACAATAATCAAAAGTGTTCTTATATTTATTACTCCATACTATTCTGTCCGTCCTTTTTTTTAACATTCATCTAAATTTTTAGGATCTACAAAACATTGATTTAAAGTATAAATATTATAATTTTATATGTATAAAAATTAAAAAAAGTTTATATTTCCAAATTATATATTAAAACAAATATAATAAAATTCCAACTAAAATATTATTCCTTATCAAATTATGAAAAATCATGATCAAAATTTTTAAAACATAATTTCAAAAATAAAAAGCGGTCTTAAAAAAGGTGGGAGGGAGTATAAAAAAATCGAAATACTAATTAAAAACAATTTGATGGGGTACTAGATACCCGTGGGATCCACTAAAGCGCATGTGGTCCAGCTATGTAGGAACGTGTTTGGTTACAGCTGATGCAGTCGTAAGCAGCCACCTCAAAAGCATGTGTCCATTTCTTGCGCGATAAGTCAACTTAGTCCACCCTGCCTACCCAATCATGTTCATACTTCCTCAATTTCATTTTATAAATGTTTTTAAATTATGTTATTTTTCTTTATATTAATTAATTTATTCACATAATTGCTTAGGCTATATAATTTGACCTACATGCTATCAAGTCCAAATAAATAATCATGAAATTTCTTTCGGTTATTATGTGTAACGTGTCGATCTCAAATTCGAAAATAAGAAGAATTGTGGTGACATCAAAGTAGAAAATTTTGATAAAACCTATTTATGAATGATGAATTAATGTAGGATCATTCCTTACATTGGCCACTTACTCAAAAAAGATATAAATGAATAAAGAATTTCATCGTATTTATAGAAACGATCTTAACATGTAACACATGGCTTGCATAATATGGTATATTTGACGTGATTTGGAAGTTATTTGCCCCGCACCAACATATTGCAGTGTATACTCGACGAATAGCTACTGCGAATCTCCCATTGTAAGAAAAATTTGAATGAACTGATTACGTTGTTATATGAATCAGAACAAGTTATTTCCTCCGTCCCTAAAACATTGTCACATTTTGACTTTTGTTAGTCAAACATTACAAAATTTGATCATGAATTCCTATTAAACGATAAGAAATAATATAGTCTTATGGGACCTTGTTAGATTCGTCTCAATATATAGTTTTCAAATATTAACTTTTTATAATTTTTTCACATGTAGAATAATAGATATTTATGTTTTAAATCGTGTATCGTTGACCACCAAAAATCAAAATATGATAATTTTTTAGGGACGGAGGAGTATTATATTATTCATTTGATATAATGAAATAATGAAATAAATTAATAACGGATTTCATTTCATATTATATTTGATATATGAATCTGGGCATAAAAGTATAAAACCTCCCCCACTAAATTGGAAAGCTTCAACTACTTTCGTCTAGCATTTCATTTTCGTGAGCTGCTTACCGTTTCTTTCTTTCTCTCTCAACAACTCAAGTATGCCTATTTCTCTCTCTACACCTTCAAACATTCGTAACTATTTCATGTTTCTCAAGTTTAATTTCAAGTTTTTTGTTTTGTTTGATGATTTTGATTTTGATTTTAATTTGAAGGTTTTTATTTATTTTTGTTTTGTTTGTAGAGTTGAAGAAGACTGAAAATGCAGAGACTGATGATGTTCGAGAGATTCTCTCGGACTTTTCGTGAGAATCCTTCGTTTTCTAAGCTGCTTGTCGTTTTAACCGTTAGGTAATAGTTGATCGCTTTTTTAATAGTAGTATGAATTTTGCATGATGTATATGTTTATTATATCATGTTCTCAATTTTGATAAACGATTACATTTTAATTTCACCTTGCTTGGTGAATTGACTCATAAAATGAGCTGTAGCAGCATAGATGACATGTTTTTAGTTAAATTTCACCTTAATTCACGTAGATTCAACTAGACAAATAAAATAAATATGCAAATAATATTTGAAAAAGTCATCTAGATTCGCCCCAACTAGTGGTGCCTAGGTTCATCCCGATCTAAAAGAGATCATAAGTCTGTTTTTCGGAAGTCGAACTAGATTGATGTTTTAATTTATTTTCAAGTATTTATGTAAGATTCGACATCAACGATGTCTTATCATGGATTGGTGAGTCACGTAATAACCGTGATCTTTCATGTACTAGTCCTCCTACCTTAATTAAGATGGTCTAGTTTGATTTCGAATGGTTGGGATTATTGAAATTTGCCTCCATTGACTCACACGACTTGGATTCGAATCAAAATTACCAAGTGATTAGTAAAGTAGGTAGAAGATAATATTTATGTGCATATTTCTACCAAATTTATGCTAACACGCACAATAATATTTGAGTGCGGAATTTAATTAGTCCCATAATCAAATTTCAAACTAGATGGTTGAGAGTCAAGACGATAAATAAAGTATAAGATTAATCGTAATGATGAATTAAATATGTGGTGGTTTATATCGTTGAGCTACTAACTAAATGTGGAGCGTTGTTTTGATCATGGAATAACATTTTGATTGGTTGTGTACTAGAGGATGTTGTGTAGTTGGTAGATCTGTAATGCTTATCGATTTTCACACAACTTATGTACTTATTGTTTGTTTCGGTGATTTCTCCATCACATTAGATCAGTAATAAATATAATCTGAGCTTAAGAAGTCAGGTTTTGAACTCCTTTGGTCCCTCCATGGTCTGAAAGTGATTTTCGATAATTTGTCTTGTTATAGAATTAAATCGCACTATCTGTCAATTGCGTCTTCCCCAGCTGGCCCTGATTCCAGGTTGAATATGACCTAATGCGAACTCCAGGGGCTGTTTGAGCATTTATCTCTCTAATGTTTAACTGAAGTGTCTGTGATAGATATTTGTTGCTGATTCAATACTTTAAATTCACTGCAATCTGCCTTGATGATATAATTTCATAATATTCGTGCCAATATTGTTCTGCTTTGCTTTAACAATTTATTTTTCTTTACATTGTTAACAGTGGTAGTGGCCTTGTGGCATATTCTGAGGCACAGTCCTCTGGTGTTCCAGTTACTACTGAAGCATCGGGTGCAAACAAGAAAAAGAGGGTTGTGGTACTTGGAACTGGCTGGGCTGCAACTAGCTTTTTGAAGAATCTGAAGGATCCATCATATGATGTGCAGGTCATTTCGCCTCGTAACTATTTCGCTTTCACCCCTTTGCTTCCCAGTGTGACATGTGGCACTGTGGAGTCCCGCAGTGTTGTTGAACCTGTGCGCAACATCATCAGAAAGGTACGTCAGATGGTTAAAAATAATATAGTAAGATTTTGTTTGTTGGTCTAAAGCATTTCTTTCTGTACATCCAATACAAAAGTGTCCGCCCTGTTCATTACATTTAAAATTGATTGCAAACAATGCTTCTTTTATTGTGACTATTAAATTGGTCTATTGATGTTAAGATCTGGCATTAACCTCATGGGTTGTACTTGATCTCCTAATGCAACATGAACTTGGCCTAACTAATTCTCATTAGTGATTTGACTGGTTGTATTTTGTAATTATAAATTTAACAACTGTATTATGATTCTTCTTGTTTCCAGAAAGGTATTGACATGAGCTACTTGGAGGCTGAGTGCTTCAAGATTGATGCAGCAAACAAGAAGGTTCATTGCCGCTCGAATTTGAGCAACAATTTGAATGGAGAGGAAGAATTTGTTGTTGACTATGATTATCTTGTAGTATCAGTTGGAGCCCGAGTAAATACATTTAACATACCAGGTGTCTCCGAGAATTGCCATTTCTTGAAGGTAAGTTCCATAATGTGCTGTCTATGTTATTTTGTCCGTTACTTGATCATCACATGTTAAGTTTCTTTGCAACATACATATCTGGCTGCATTCACTGGTAACAGTTATACATAACATACTGCAATCCGTGAAAACACATCAGCAGCTAATTTTACAAAGTTGGAATCTGAAGGAGAATAAACAACTCTACTTCTGAAATTTAGTAAAAAGTTTAATGAATGTACTCCTGAGCAGGAAGTAGAAGACGCACAAAAGATCCGACGGACTGTTATCGATTGCTTTGAAAGAGCTAGTTTACCTAACCTAAGCGATGAAGAGAGGAAGAGAATTCTTCACTTTGTTATTGTGGGAGGTGGTCCAACAGGAGTGGAGTTTGCAGCACAGCTTCATGATTTTGTGAATGAAGATGTGGTCAGGTTGTACCCAGATGTGAAGGATCTTGTGAAGATAACCCTTCTAGAGGCAACAGATCATATTTTAAGCATGTAAGTATCTAGACTTGACTGAAGAACACTGATGTTCTTGTGAAAAAGAGAACTCCACGAATACCTAGTTGTAGAACATCTGTCTTATATTCTAGCTACATGCTGAATTACTCTTTACTATCAATGGAAATACTATTTCCAGGTCCTTAGATATATAGCATTTTGATCCTATTTTCCTACGCCCAAGTTTTGTGTATGATTTTTTCTTATATTATCACTCGATTATTATTTTTAGGTTTGACAAGAGAATTACAGCTTTCGCCGAAGAGAAGTTCCAGAGAGATGGAATTCAGCTAAAAACAGGATCGATGGTTGTGGGAGTCTCAGACAAAGAGCTGTCCACTAAACAAGCTAAGAGTGGGGAAAAATCTGTAATGCCCTATGGAATGGTTGTTTGGTCTACAGGGATTGGTAGTCGGCCTGTCATCATGGACTTTATGAAGCAAGTTGGTCAGGTATATATTCATACCCAAAGAATCTTAGGGGAATAGTCTTTAATCACAACTGCACATTGATGTTTCCATGGGTGCAAATGTACGATGTTAGTTCTTTATCTAGAATTTTAACTGTTTAACAGGCTAGTAGACGAGTTTTGGCAACTGATGAGTGGCTCCGTGTCGAAGGATCTGATAATATATATGCACTAGGGGATTGTGCTACAATCAACCAACGCAAAATTATGGTAATTTTTTCCAGTATCTTTCCTCAGCAAATACTAAACAACATTTTAGTTATAATTTTTTCGTTTTAGGGAGTTTTATAAGGAGGTAAAAGGGGACTGTATGCAGGAGAGGAAAATATCTCGATTATATAGCGTCTCATTTATTATTTATTCTGCTTCCTTATAACTTTATAAATGTTCCAGGAAGATGTTTCTGCCATATTTAGTAAAGCAGATAAAGATAATTCTGGGACACTTACTGTAAAAGAATTTCAAGAGGCCTCTAAAGACATTTGTGAAAGATATCCTCAATTTGAGCTCTACCTGAAAAATCATAAGATGCACACGTTGGTTGATCTGTTGAAAGAATCTAAAGGGGATGCTGTCAAAGAGACTGTGGAAGTGAATATTGAAGAATTCAAATCTGCTCTCTCACAAGTGGATTCTCAGATGAAGTTCCTCCCAGCGACTGCACAGGTTACATCACATTGAATGATTTCGCGTTCTCCCTAACCTTAAGATATATCTGGATATTTGTTGACATTTTTCAATAATGCAATATAGGTTGCATCTCAGCAAGGTGTGTATCTTGCTAAATGTTTTAACCGTATGAAGGAGTGTGAGGCAAATCCTGAGGGTCCTCTTAGGATCAGAGGAGAAGGACGCCATCGGTTTAAACCCTTCAGGTATTTTGAGTTTTATTTTTAGCTCTTCCATTACATGTTTATATCTAGTTACATTGACATTTTCGTTGATGGATGGTTTTTAAATGTGGAGAAAGCATATGAAAAACTATCATGGAAAAAAGCAGGAACATAGTACTTGTCCCATTCTATCATAGATACATATAGATGTTCGTATTTATTGCATAATGCTTCATAAATATTAGGAAGAAGTCCTTATATTTAAACCAAACCTAGAAGTTAGGTGCCTTTTCTCCTCTGTGAATGATTTGTTCATAGCGGTAATGCAAAATGTTACTGTATCATGAGCATCGTTACAATGTCTGAGTTATACACTTCGATTGTTTTTGAAGGTACAAGCATCTGGGACAATTTGCACCTTTGGGAGGGGAGCAAACAGCAGCTCAACTTCCAGGAGACTGGGTGTCGATCGGCCACAGCTCACAGTGGCTCTGGTATTCCGTCTATGCAAGGTTAGTTCTTTATCTCTCTCTCCAGATATAATATACATTTATATGTATACATATTCTGACTGGTTGCTTCCCTTACAATACAGCAAACAAGTAAGTTGGCGTACAAGGGTCTACGTGGTATCAGACTGGACAAGGCGATTCATCTTCGGGAGGGACTCAAGCCGCATCTGATTGGTATCTCGCTCGTCTATCATCAGTACTGTCGAGAGCCATCCTCCTCTTAACAGCAACAGCAACATTATGTAATTCGGCATTTCAAAATTTTTGTTTCCAGAGTTACTTCATTGATTCGTTATACCGCGTGCACTTGGGGCATGACATTTCCCCTGTAATTGGGGTCAGATGATCCAGAATTTTGCAGCTAGTTTCTGCTTACTTCAAAGTTATGATCATAGTAGCAGAGCCCTAAATAATTCGAACTCGTCTCCTGTTAAGTGACTTAAGATCATTTTTGTAAACGGAGCTTATCTTTTATATATACAAAATACTTTTTTTCTTGGTTTATATGCTTGCATACCAATTGATATCTCAATTCTCAATCCTTCAACAATGCACAATTTTTACCCATATTACTCATTTGAGAGATCACTTAGTCAAGAGGATGATCTAAATATTGGAAAAATGTGTTGTAGTTTGGTCATACGAATAGCAATTTTGTTAGCTTTTCATGGCCAAACGTTGTTTGTCATTATTTATAGGGTAAAGTTATAATTTTTACAAAGTTTCCACCCATATTATTACAATCAATTTTGATTTTGCCTTAATTTCATTATTTTAACTCCTATTTTGACAATTCAAAATGCGTTGAAAAACTCTTTTGAACCCCTTTAATAATACTAGTGGGTAAGCCCGTCTAAAGACGTGCTGAAAAGCCTAATCCGGTAGGCGAGCCTAGGGTTCAAGGAGTGTTGTTTGAGAAGCTTGTTTGTTGTTCATTGAATTTGTTGGGCACTCTATTTGATTTATATGATTGAAGCTCTAAAATGATTAGTCTCGAAATGTAATTATTCCATCATTGATGCATCAATTAATATGTAACAAATTTTTTCATTCGTAAGCTTCTTACAAGATCCAATAGTACATTCAAATAAATGGAAATGATAATATATATTGGTGGAGTCAAAATATCTTCATAACATTTATTATAAAATAGAGTACTCAAGTATAAACTAAATTATCAACACCAACACAAACTTCATCTATCATCTAAATTATCAACACCAACACAAACTTCATCTATCATCGATTACTAACAACTCTAATTATTTAAATTATGAAAGTACCTACAAATACAACACAAATCAACTCTTACAAACATTTGTATAATCAATGATTCAATTCAAGTGACTTTAATAATATAAAAACGTTTTCACATTAATGACATATACTATTAACTAATAAAACAATAAACCATCAATGTCATTAATTTTATCTGCAATATGATCCAAAGGAAACTGAAGACAACATCTTCAAACTCGAGATTGGATCTTAATCTGCTGAAAGTCTTCCAATGCATAAAAAGACGGCAACGGTTCAATTTTCCAAAAACAGAAGTCATGCATAACAGTAATCATGTGAAGTTTCAGCTATGGCGGGCAGTCTGAAGATGGCTCTGAGACATGAAGGTCGAGCTCTCATCAAGGAACTTAACAAACTCTTGTTTTTTCGAATCAAAGATGCATTTTGTCCGGTTCCATAGTTCTTGCTCTCTCCTCAGATCATCGTCAACTCTTTTCTTTTTTCAATTCATCTCCTTTATCTGGTTTTCATATCAATCTCAAAATAGCTCTCAGGAAGATTTACTTTTCTCAAGTTTTTGGGAAGCAAAAACATAGTAGTATGAACATCAAATTGAATGAATTAATCGGACGAATATAGAATTCTCACCACATTTGAATAGAAAACTCAAAAGTAAAACAAACATATTATCATACACCTTACCTACATCAACAACAATTTATACTTCCATCAAAGTACAGTAAGTCATATGCAATTTCAACAACAATCTACACCTTCCTTGCATCACATTGAAAAAATCAGCAAAACAAATTAGTGTCAGAATTGCAGGAGGTGAAAATTATACAATAATTGATGGCTTATTTTTATTTTGGACCCTGAACTATCACGTAAGTTTCAAATTGGACCCTGATACTATCATAAGCCTCAAATTGCCCCTTATACTATGTTTTGTCTCATTTTGCCCCCTCAAATGCCCATTTTAGATTGAATTTCGTTTTAAAAGAAGGGCAAATTCGGATTATCACATATATCAAACTTTTGGGGCATTTCAAAAAATAACTAATGATAGTATTAGGGTCCAATTTGAAACTTACGTGATAGTTCAGGGTCCAAAATGAAAATAAGCCTAGGATTTATTTTTAATTTAATAAGTTTTGTTATTTGTAAATTGTGCCCAAAAGTTTAATATAGGTGTTATTTCGATTTTGCCCTTATTTTAAAACGAAATTACATCATATTTGGCGTTTTAGGGGGTAAAATGAGACAAACCACAGTATAGGGTCCAATATGAGGCTTATGATAGTATTAGGGTCCAATTTGAAATTTTCATCATAGTTCAGGGTCCAAAATGAAAATATACTAATGTTTTGCAATGAAATTAACACAATTTATAGAAAAAAGAAGAAGCTCAAGTTGAAATGAGAAACCATCTCAGCCACACACTTAAAGCTCATCCATGAATTTAAGGGATCCTTAAAAATTGTCATTGATTGCATCTATTATTTTACTTTTATTTGTTGTCCTTTTGTAAGGATGTAGCATTAAATGCATTAATTTCTTGTCCCTTGGTAAGAATTAAAGTGAAGAAATCAATGACTGTGAATTAATCAACAAAAAATGGACGGTTGGCAATAGATTGAATAGTTAACCGGGTCGACCCGCGGCGGCGCACGGGCGCCCATTTCACTGTTTGACCCGCTCAAGGTACCCCAAATGAAGCACGAAGTACAATTTTTTGATGCAACTTTAGAGTGATGGAGGCTCATTGTAGCAACAATCTTAGCCTTTTTATTCATTGTGTTAATAAGACATAAAGAAAAAAGCAACGTAAAGGTTTTATCAACTTTGACTACTATAATTCATCAAACATATTAAATATATATAAAGCATATGTACAAAATAAATGTGAAAAGAAATAATGATTACGTGCAACACACGTATCAAAGAGATAAAATGTATAATCATGTTATTATTAAATAATAATACTTATACACTTGTGAATAGATTAGTGTTTCTTTCAGTTTTATGATGACTATTTTACCCTTTTCACATGAATCTCGTCGTTCAAAATTGAGTTCAAGCGGTACAAGTCGTTCACGTATGCTATGACTTGACCCCCTCAAGTATTAATATATTCTCAACATAAAAAGTTATGTTTCATAATACTTATCCAATAAAGAGATATAAGATCAAATCAAATTGTTATATTTTATCATTGATATAATATTATTTTCATATAAATTCATATGTCAAATAGTCTACTAGACTTGTTACATTTTTCGAAGTTTGGTAAATACCAACATGGTGAAATGAATACACAATGACTTAGTCATTCGATCCCATAACAAACCAATCTTATTATTGTAAGATATATAACTTAACACTGACGATCGCAATCTCCCAAGCAGGAATTTAGAGCATATTTGCCTTCTTCAACAACTGTAAGATCGAACAAATTATAAATATCAATGTACAAGATACACAAAATGCTTTCATGAGATGAAAATAATATAACAGAAATGTTGTGCATGTTTTAAGTATTACTATATAATAACTTTGAAAAAATAAATATTTTTTATTTTCTAAGAAGTTGAGAGGGTTGAACTTTCTTTGACAATAAATCGTACCTTTTTCTGCGGAACACTTTCGAAGAGCACAACCAGCAAAACAATCATCATTGTTGAAAGATTCAGTTTCAAAATGAATAAATTTGCATTTAACAGTACAAATTGCAATACATGCTGGACTTTTTGTAGCAAGGCATGTGGCTAGAACACATTTACCAAGACACTTAGTAAAATGACTACCCTCAACTGTTGCATGAAATGAGAATAAAACCAACATTACTAGAATGCCAACTCCATTAATTATTCTTTTTCCCTCCATATCAACTTCAAGAACTATACTACTATTAAAAATGGTAAAGATTATATTTTTCTTTGAAATGTAGATGAGTATTCTATCAAATTAGATAACAATATTTATAGTAGTAGCTTAGGAGAAATATATTGACTTAATTATATTCCGTTGATTTTAATTTATTACTTTGGTTATATAAAATTGTATGGTATTATAGCAACCTTGCTACGTAAATCCAAATTGAATTATGATGAAAATAATATTCTTTATTTAGATTGAACACATAAATACCAAATTAATTATGATTGAAATAATATTCTTTATTAGGATCACATGCACCATGTTCTCCCTTAACATTCTTTATTTAGATCACATACATAAATTCCAAATTGATTATGATTGAAATAATATTCTTTATTAGGATCATCACATCATATCCTCCTTTAGACAATCAACAACATGAGATAATTCATATAATAATTATCATATATCTAATCATATCAATATAATCAAATATATGCATTTTCTTTTATACTCTACAACATGAGATAATTGAGTAATAATCAATTTATTTTCTCTTTCCTTCATATCACTAATACACATCAATACATATAATTTTGAAAAACATATATATTACAAATTATTGTCCAAATTATACATATAACTTTTACTCGGAGTACGTTCCTTACTTCCTTAGCTGACATACATTTCTAAGAGATTATATTATAGATATATTTAGAATATAATATCCAGATTTGTAACAATTTTCAAAATTTACACTTGTGCATTCTTATAGATTAATTTCAATTTATATTTTTTCATTTTGACTTTTTCCCATTGTTAGTTAATAACATTTGTGTTTTTTTTCATCTTAGTATTATCAAGATGGGAGGAAGATACAAAAGCTTATGTCACTTACAACTTGAAATTTTGAAAAATTAGAAAGGATTGAATTAATTGGAATCGCAGCTCATGGGGAATGTAGAAATAATATATTAAGGAAAACAAGAATTATTGAAAAATAATCTATAATATTATAATGAAAGTGTAAATAGGTTAGTGTTTCTTTCACTTTTTGTGAAGACTATTTTATCCCTCTCACATAAATTTTATTACATGCACATATTAATTATGAAGGTTTTTTTTCATCAAGCTAATTATAAAGAACCTTCAAATTCATAACTAATCAGAATAAAAAACAGTGATTATTGAAAAAAAAATCAGCAAGCAATCATAGTTATTGATTTACAATTTTTAATCTATACTCTATACTACTCATAAAAGTGTAAATGTGGTAGTGTTTGTTCTTTTTTTTGTGATAGAAATATTTTACTAGAAAACGAAGAGCATAAACATGTTATTGCTAAGGAAGTAAACTTGTCTACTTTGGAACTAACGATAGAGAACAAAAAATAACGATAGTTGGAGTAGATATGCTAGTATATATGCTCCCCTAAACAAAAAATAAATGCATTAATGGGAAGATTATTTTACTTAATAATAATAATGAAAAAGATTTAATAATTAGCTATATATTTTTATCAATGGTATGAGTGATGAATTGTAATAATTGGTATTATGTGTCTCTTACCATTAAATTCATTAAGAGAATAAATCTGAATATAAATAATAATTATTTTCGTGAGAATTATTATTTAAAACTTTATATACTATCTATCAAATCCTGATATTACATGTGCGAATAAATATTATACAAATTAATATTTTATTTAATTGGTGCTTGATCAAAAGGTTGCTAATAAGTAAGGAAATTTGACTCATTAATTTCGTATAAATAGAGCTAATTGTCGAAATGGTCCCGAATAGTGAGACGGGATCGACTTTTGTCGAGATAGTTGGATTGTTTGAACTAGATCCCAAATATTGGAAAATGTGTTGTAGTTTGGTCCCACGAATAGCAGTTTTGTTAGATTTTCATGGTCAAACGTTGTTTGACATTATTTATAGGGCAAAGTTATAATTTTACAAAGTTTCCACCCATATTATTACAATCCATTTTGATTTTGCCTTAATTTCTTTATTTTAACTCCTATTTTGACAATTCAAAATGTGTTGAAAAACTCTTTTCAACCCCTTTAATAATATAACACATAGTTTGGAAAATTATAATTTGGACAAATATCATTTTCAGATGTAAAATTTTAATAAATGTTTTATCAAAAGTACTCTCATTTAAGCTCCAATCAAGATGAAAGAAGAAAAGCAACGTAAAAGTTTTATCAACTTTGACTACTATAATTCATCGAACATATTAAAAATATATAAAGCATATGTATAAAATAAATGTGAAAAGAAATAATTATTACGTGTAACACACGTATGAAAGAGGTAAAATGTATAATAGTGTTATTATTAAATAATAATACTTATAAATTTGTGAATAAATTAGTGTTTCTTTCAGTTTTATGAAGACTATTTTACCTTTTTACATGAATCTCGTCGTTCAAAATTTAGTTCAAGCGGTACAAGTCGTTCACGCATGCTATGACTTGACCCCCTCAAGTAGTAATATATTCTCAACATAACAAGTTATGTTTCATAATACTTATCCAATAAAGATATATAAGATCAAACCAAATTGTTATATTTCATCATTGATATAATATTATTTTCATATAAATTCATATGTCAAACAGTCTACTAGACTTGTTACATTTTTCGAAGTTTGATAAATACCAACATGGTGAAATGAATACACAATGACTTAGTCATTCGATCCCATAACAAACCAATTATCTTATTATTGTAAGATATACAACTTAGCACTGACGACCGCAATCTCCCAAGCAGGAATTTAGAGCATATTTGCCTTCTTCAACAACTGTAAGATTGAACAAATTATAAATATCAAAGTACAAGATACACAAAATGTTTTCATGAGATGAAAATAATATAACATAAATGTTGTGCATGTTTTAAGTATTACTAAATAATAACTTTGAAAAAGTAAGTATTTTTTATTTACTAAGAAATTGAGAATGTTGAACTTTCTTTGACAATTAGTCGTACCTTTTTCTGCGGAACACTTTCGAAGAGCACAACCAGCAAAACAATCATCATTGTTGAAAGATTCAGTTTCAAAATGAATAAATTTGCATTTAACAGTACAAATTGCAATACATGCTGGATTTTTTGTAGCAAGGCATGTTGCTAGAACACATTTACCAAGACACTTAGTAAAATGACTACCCTCAACTGTTGCATGAAATGAGAATAAAACCAACATTACTAGAATGCCAACTCCATTAATTATTCTTTTTCCCTCCATGTCAACTTCAAAAACTATACTACTATTAAAAATGTTAAAGAATATATTTTTCTTTGAAATGTAGATAAGTATTCTATCAAATTAGATAAGAATATTTATAGTAGTAGCTTAGTAGAAATATATTGACTTAATTATATTCCATTGATTTTAATTTATTACTTTGGTTATATAAAATTGTATGGTATTCTAGCAACCTTGTTACGTAAATCCAAATTGAATTATGATAAAAATAATATTCTTTATTTAGATTGCATACATAAATACCAAATTGATTATGATTGAAATACTATTCATTATTAGGATCACATGTACCATGTTCTCCCTTAACATTCTTTATTTAGATCGCAAATACGTAAATTCATAATTGATTATTATTGAAATAATCATGAAAATGTATATTTAGTGACTTATTTATAAAAATTCATAGCTAATCAAATTATAGAAAATAGTAGCTATTAATAATAAAATAATGAAAATAATTTTAGTTAAGATTATCTAAATAAATCATTTCACAAAACACCTACTAATGAAAAGTAATAACTAATGAGAAATAATAAAATAATGAATGATAAATAGTAATACTGTATTTAACTTCAAAACACCTACTAATCATGAAAAGTAATAATCATTTAAAAACCCTATTAACACAGATATGTAAATTATCTTAAAAATAAAATCAAACCATCATTGTCATAATTTTTTACTTCGTGAGTATTATATATAAAAATAAGATAGAGTTTTATTTGTACTAAATAAATAAACTCACCAAATAAGAAATAAAATAAATAAACTCAAATTGGATGAAGTTAACATTTCATTTTTTAATATTCTATATCCTTATTTAGCGTGTTAATTTAGAATGGTAATAAACAACTGTAATAATACTAAACAATGATTAGATTCTTCCCTTTTAAATAGTCCTTTCAATATTTCTTTCTTGAATTATATTATATATGATTATTCATTTAAATTCTTATTATGTGCAAGTGCAACACATATAATATGTTATCGGCAATATTCAAATGCTTATTAAAATGTTACTGTATCTTCTCAATTTTGTGAAAAGCAAATTACTCCTCCTAAATACAACTTATTTGATGTCATTGAATAATTATAAACATTTTAGTTAAGATTACTAAAATGAATTATTTCAAAACACCTACTAATCATGAAAATTAATAATATCTTAGGAAATATGCCAAAACACCTTAATGGATGTGTAAGGAAATATGTCAAAACAATAAATATTGTATACAATTTCAAATTCTAACTCGGCATGATAGGAATTACTATCACAACTATCAAATAACAGTTTTCATGTCTTTAAAGTTGGTTTGGATTAAACAAATTCGATTTGCTACTAACTACTACTCCCTCCGTCCCTAAAAGATTGTCACATTTTGACTTTTGGTTGTCAAACATTACAAAATTTGATCATGGATTCCCATTAAACGATAAGAAATAGTAATATAGTCTTGTGGGACCTTGTTAGATTCGTCTCAATATATATTTTGAAATATAAATTTTTATAATTTTTTCGTATGTAGAATAATAGATATATATGTTTTAAATCGTGTTTTGTTGACCACCAAAAATCAAAATGTGATAATCTTTTAGGGACGGAGGGAGTAAAATATTTTTGTTCACAAAATATAAAATACAACTTCCACACACTGAAAGAAAATTAAGTTATAATTTTCATATCAACTTTATGAAAAAAAGTATATTTATAATGAATACATATAGAAAAAAGCATATGCCTAAACTAAAATATTACAAGAAATATTTACTACAGGCAACGCGCGTTCAAATTACTAGTAATTGTGAAAAATATTTCAAGTAGTAAAATAATTTTAGTTAAGATTATTAAAATAAATCATTTCAAAACACCTACTAATCATGAAAAGTAATAATTAATGAGAAATAAGAAAATAATGAATGCTAAATAGTAATATTTAACTTCAAAACACCTACTAATCATGAAAATTAATAATGTCTAAGGAAATATGCCAAAACATCTTAATGGATATCTAAGGAAATATGCGAAAAGAGGAAATATTTAACTTCTACTGCTATTATTGTTATGTAAGTTATTCTATTTGTTCTTTCATTTGAGTTCTTCTTGCTGATATTCAATTCGTATTCCTTTATTTAGGATTTGGGAGATGTTCCATTGCTTAGCGTTCTAATTATAATTTATGCTTGGCTTTCTTTTTATTGTTGCATATAGTGCGCGATACGGGAGTGATGCCATCACTCTCGTGTCGCGATGTTTAAGAGCTTTCTACTTAGACATCAGACTTCGTAGAGACATTTTTTTGTGCTGTCTAAGGCGTTTTTTGAGTGATGTCTAAGTGCTTTTTTGTACTAGTGATACAATTTTAAATCTCTAACTCTGCATTATAGAAAGTACTATCACAACTATCAAATAACAGTTTTCATATCTTTAAAAGTGATTGGATCCAACAAATCATTTTGCTACTAACTACTAAAATATTTTTGTTCAAAATATGTAAAATACAACTTGTACTGAAAGAAAATCAAATTATAATTTTCATATCAACTTTATATAAAAAAAGAATATTTGTGAATACATATAGGAAAAACATATGCCTAAAATAAAATATTACAAGAAATATTTACTACATGCAATGCACGTTCAAATTATTAGTAATTGTGAAAAATATTTCATGTTTATAACAGGAAGTGATATGAAATTAAATAATTCTTAATTATTACTACAAATTCATTATTCGTTCGTTAGTTCGTAAGCAATAGTTCTCTGTTCTCATAGCTAATATTTCAAATTATTTACTTTTCTAATTTATACTCTCTCCGTCCCTAGAAGATTGTCACATTTTGACTTTTGTTGGTCAAACATAACAAAATTTGATTATGATTTCTCATTAAACGATAAGAAATAATATAGTCTTGTAGGACCTTGTTAGATTCGTCTCAATATAAATAACAAACTTTTTATAATTTTTTTGCATGTAAAATAATAGATATTTACGTTTTAAATTGTGTTTTGTTGACTACCAAAAGTCAAAATGTGACAATCTTTTAGGGACGGAGGGAGTATAACATTGTAGGTTTATGCGTGACACGTACACCATTTATTTTTCATATGATGATAATAATTGTAAGCAGTGTGTACTAATGAATTAAAAAAGTCTTGGAATTATCCAGAAATTCAGTGATATATAGCCAGGTGGTGTTTATTCATTGTTACAAAAATGCACCAACCCTAATAATCTATTATACATTATTGAACCTTAGTGTATTTTAACTCATCATCAAAGACTAATGTTATTAAAAAATAATTCATTGAACTTCTCGTAATGGAAATATTGATTAAACAATTTGCATGGAGTTTCATCTAATAGCAAAGAGCATTAGTATCCACACATGCACAGTATCAGCGCTTTATTATATTTGAATGAGGAGGGAACATATCTCATATATTCAAATATGACTTTTATTAGTTAGTGACATAATATAGATAGTGTTGAAAATGAGTCGAGTCAAATTAGGTATTGGAGTATTCCACTCTACTTCTCAAGGTAACAAGTTAGATAATAACGAATGGGATAATTTAGCTAGTATAACTTTAACACCTTATTACACTCCTTATGATAACGAGTCGGGTGGTGTAATTATCCGGCTCTACTCCTTTATTACCTATAGCTCCTTAAGGCAAAATGAATAAAAAAGCAAATTTTTAACAAAAAAGAAATACATCTGTATATTTTGAACATTAATAAATTATATATAACTTAATTATTTGATATGTTGATAATAAAGTTTATAAAACATAACTATAGAAAATGTTTGAACACATATACTCCCTCCGTCCCTAAATGATTGATACATTTTGAGAGATAATTGCTCAAATGGTCCCAGTAAGTGGGTGACTGTTGCAGTTTGGTCCTCGTAAGTGGGACCGATGCGCAAATGGTCCCTGAAAGTGTATAGCGGGTGCGTATTTGGTCCCTAAAATAATATTTTGGTGGTTTTACGTAAATAAATACTAACATTGGGCCAAAAATATAATTTTTAAGAGTTTGGCTTGGCGACACACTTAAAACTTTCATTTCCCGTTTGATTAAAACTCCGATTTTGACGATTCAAAATGCGTTGGAAAGCTATTTTCATCATCTTTAAGAATATGAGTTCAAATCCCAGTTTTATCAACATTAGATTTTCAAAACATTTCTTTTGACAAAACATACATAAAAGCGTTGAATCATTTATTGTCTTTTTGTCAAAAATTATTCAAGAGATAGGATTGAAGGCTAAATTTTATCTTTGTATATGTTTTTCATCCATAGCCTAATATCTTTATCGCATTTGAATATCGGTAAACTTGTATTTGTTTCTTCTTTGTCATTTCATGACACGTGAATGTTATTTTGGTCATCATTCTTTTCTTTTAACTTCCAAGTTTTCAATGACTAGTGTATGGTTGATTCTATTTCTTCATCACAACACTTTAGATTTTGTTAGTCCAATTTGTACTTCGTTATTATTAAAATAGAAAAGTCTGATAATCATATATCGACTAACTCTTCAATAATCTTTGTTAAAGCTTGTATATGAGAGATATTTTTTAAATTATTTTTGACAAAAAGACGATAAGTGATTCAACGTTTTTATGTATGTTTTGTCAAAAGAATTTTTTTGAAAATCTTAATGTTGATAAAACTAGGGTTTGAAATCATATTCTTAAAGATGATGAAAATATCTTTCCAACGCATTTTGAATCGTCAAAATCGAAGTTTTAATGAAACGGGAAATGAAGTTTTAAGTGTGTCGCCAAGCCAAACTCTTAAAAATTACATTTTTGGCCCAATTTTAGCATTTATTTACGTAAAATCCCAAAAACATTACTTTAGGGACCAAATGCGCACCCGCTATACACTTTCAGGGACCATTTGCGCATCGGTCCCACTTACGAGGACCAAACTGCAACAGTCACCCACTTACTGGGACCATTTCAGCAATTAAACACTTTGATCAATAATTCTCATTAACCAATAAGAAATAATATAGTCATATGATATCTTGTTAGATTAGTCTCAATATATAATTTTGAACTATCAACTTTTTATAATTTTTTCATATGTAGAATAGGAGATATTTATGTTTGAAATCGTGTTTTGTTGACCATGAAAAGTGAAAATGTACCAATCTTTTAGGGATGGCGGGAGTATTAAATTAATTAATTTATTTGGTAGTTTATTAAAGGACCGGGTAATTACCGGGAGAGCTAGATATCCCAAACGAGCACCGCACATTCGACTCCTACCTACTCATTAACTATCGAGCGGCGCCTATCGAATCGGGTGCTCGAGCGAGTCACGGGTAGGTTACCCGACTCCTTAGAGCCCTAAATATACACATATATACACTTATTATAATACTCCATATGATAAAATATTAACAAACAATAATTTATTCTTTCATATAAATTGATTAATCCAATTTGATGTTGGTGTACACCCTAAAAGTTAATTGTCAAAATAGTTTTAATGAGCCCAAATTTATTTTGATCCTCAATAATAGTAATAACATATGGCTTTGGTTTGCATAATATTGCATCACTTTGGTCCCCAAACTAATATTTACGTCTAATTTAATGAAAATTATGTCTATTAGGGTCCAAAGTGTACAAACTGTGTCATTGCCAGAAACCAAAATTACTATATTGTATCATTATAGTCTACCCTTTTTTTTGTCAAACAATAATAACATACTGAAAGTAAATCCTACACTATCGATAAGGGAGAAATCTACACTATAACAGGGGCAAAGATATCGATTTATATTAAGGACCAAAGCGCAACTATCCCATTATCTAAGAACATTTTAATAATGAGCTCTCCATCTAGAAAAAGGAAAAAAACATGAGTTGGCTCGCAAGGACGGAAATTAATGGGGGCGGCAACTTTGAAAAAAATAAAATAGGGGAGCCAAAATAAATTAGAAATAGTTAAAGTATCACAAAAGATATAAAAATGTGTTAAAAATGAAGTTAGAGGGGCTTGAACCCATGCCCTCTACCCTTTGAAAATAGAATCTAACCAACTAAACTACACATTCATTCAATTTATTTACACTTTTTATCATATACTCCCTCCGTCCCTAAAAGATTGTCACATTTTGACTTTTGTTAGTCAAACATTACAAAATTTGATCTTGAATTTCCATTAAACGATAAGAAATAATATAGTCTTGTGGGATCTTGTTAGATTCGTCTCAATATATATATTTGAAATATTAACTTTTTATAATTTTTTCGCATGTAGAATAATAGATAACTATGTTTTAAATCGTATTTTGTTGACCACCAAAAATCAAAATGTGACAATCTTTTAGGGACGGAGGGAGTATATCACAAAAATTCAAAAAATTATATATAGAATAAAATAATACCGAAAAACATGGGGGCACCGGACCCCTATCCCCTAGGTCCGTCCACGTTGGCTAGGCATCCGTCAACGTCATGCATAAATAAAATTCAATATTATTACTTCCTTAAAATAATATTACATGGATGGATGAACTAATTATTCTAATTACAATCAAATGCTAATCTAATTGCTGCTTCCTGACACTAAGCAAGGGGACAATTAGCAAATAATTATGATTTTATAGTGCCTAAATTGTCCATCAGCTTAGATTTGCTTAGCTAAGAGGTATGATTATAATGTTTAATTATATGTACACTCCATGCTACTGATTGAATTGTGGCAGTCTATAAAGTAGAAGTAGGTAATTTGTTTAGATCTTAATTAATTACACATGTGTCATTAAGAGTATTTTAAAAGCAATCAGCCTAAAGAGAGAAAGTATTACAAGCAAACAGAGTAAGCAAAGATAATAAGGTCAACAACAAAATCAAAAATAACATTTGACCTAAAATGAGAGATTGACACCTTTTGGATTAGGTTCACATGAATTTACTCTTTTAGAAAATTGAAGAGGAGATTGATTATATGACAGCACAAAGTTTACTAGGCACCTTATTCACTTTCCTGTGACCTCTCATTAGTTATGACTTATGACATAGCCGGGAACTAGTAAATTGATGAAAGGTCATAGAAAGTGGATTGAGATTGTCATTTGGTCCTCGAAAGTTCAATAGTTGTAAATTACTTTTCGAAATTTGACAAAAGTTGCAATTTAGTCCAAAACCTAATGGAGTCATTAAATATTTAACGAAACTTTTAATAGAAGCCAATTGCTCAAATACCGTTAAGTTTAACGGCTCAGTTAGTTTTTGGACTAAATTGCAACTTTTGTCCAATTTCGGGAACTAAATTGTAACTGTTGAACTTTCGAGACCAAATAACAACCTTGACCCACTTTTTAGCGTCATATATATGAGTAATTTCCTCTAGTCAAGAACGGTTACTGTTCATTATTGGTGATATGATCCATGTATTGTGAGAAGATTAATTTACATATAGACTTAATTTCAATATGAAAACAATAGTATACTAAATATATCATTATAAATTGATACAAAATTACAAATTAAAATATCCAAACAAGTGTATCGAAATTATTCAATACACTTATTTCGTATGTCAACCAAATAATTATTAAATAAATTGGTTCAGATTAACTAAAAGGTAAAAAAAAGCTTATATAATGGATTTTAATGAATTATTTTTCATGAAATAGTACGCACCTAAAATGTAGTTAAAAGAGAAAAAAATATATTATAAAATAATAAAATTTGAATTTTGATCATTAATAAATAAAAAATTAAAACTTTCCACATTCGAGCAACTACTACTTTTCACTATTATCTAAAATTGATTGATTGATTTTATGACAATTTCTTAACTATTACATAAAGTTCTTTTTTTTAAAAAATGTGAAACCGTCATATTAATGGTCCCACACAACACTATAAAATGATAATATTACTGATACTTAAAATTTTAATTTTTATCAATTCGGCTATATCCACACATATTTTTATTTCAATAGTTACTAAAAATGTACAACTAGCCAAATGAAAAACAGCTAGGGAAGCACATATATTTGGGTGTAGATAACTAACCAAGATATATAGATTATTTGACGTCGATTAATAATAAAAAAAATTGATGATAATTGTTAAGAGTATACGAGCTAGGTTCCACTCTAAAATCAATTGGTTATAGAAGGAATAGCCCAAGATCTTATATATTGATCCGGGAGGACACCGACTTACGATGTGGGATATGCATCTTAACACTCTCATCTCCCTCACATGTAACTCAATCATCGGCAAAATTTTCTTCGCCGTTATTATTTGCCGGAACAATATCGGCGGGTTACACATGCGTCATTAACTCGGGATGACTCATGAGACCATGTTAAAAGTCTATGGGTTCCACTTTAAAATCAATTGGCTATAGAAGTAATAGCCCAAGATCTTATATATTGACCTGGGAGGACACCGACTTTCGATGTGGGATGTGCATTTTAACAATAATATTCTCATTACGGGACTCGAATTCACTCTGTGCGAGAAAACAAGATTTATCACTCATGCTATTAACTGTAGGAATAAACTGTTCCAACCTTATATTATTCACAATGATACAATATTTATAGAGTACAATATGGAGGCTAAATAACCTAATGAGCTTAGGACATGCTAAATAACCTAATGGGCTTAGGGCATCATGCCCATATAAATATACTAAATAATATATTGTTACTAGTGTAATTAGTACATAAATATACTAATATATACAATATCGTCTAACATCCCCCCTCAAGTTGGAGCATGCAGATCACAAATGCCCAACTTGCGCAAAAGAAATTCAAAACGCTGTTTCCCAAGAGCCTTGGTAAAGAAATCAGCCAACTGAAAGGTAGTCGAGACGTGAGAAGCAGTAATAATCTTGTCAATAATAGCATCGCGAACAAAATGGCAATCAACCTCAATATGCTTAGTCCTCTCATGAAAGACCGGATTATGTGCCAAATGCAAAGCGGATTGGCTATCACAATGCACATGTATAGGATCATCAGATGAAACACCAAGTGTTGTAGCAACCCTTTCGCCCATATGATCTCACAAGTAACTGCCGTCAAGGATCTATATTCAGCCTCTGCAGAAGAAAGGGAAACGGTTTTCTGCTTCTTAGTTTTCCAGGAGATTGGGGAACCACCAAGAAACACCAACCACCCTGTAAGAGATCGACGAGTCAAAGGATAACTCGCCCAATCGGAATCACACCAGCCAGATAATGTCAAGTCAGAATCAGAACGCAGCAAAATTCCCTGACCTGGGGAATTCTTCAAATATCTTACCACTCGTAAAGCAGCATCCCAGTGAGCCTGCCGTGGACACTGCAAAAACTGAGACAGTATGTGGACACTATAAGCAAGATCAGGTCTCGTATAAGCTAAATAAAGTAGACGCCCCACCAGCCTTCTGTACTGTTGGAATATCCCGGGGTTGCAAGACACAATGAACTACGATAGTTCATATGTCTAGAAAACCCTAATTCGTTGATCGTTAGAACTTACACAATAGAACTAACTCATAGAAGTATATGTTTAAAGATAGTGTGAATATGCTACAACTAACATAATCAAAGAGTGTGGCTACAAAGATATACCTTTGAAGCGTGAGCGGAAGCGATATGATCTTCAAGTGCTTATCCCCACACCTTGCTCCTTGCTTTCTTCTTGAAGAAATTTCTATCACCAAGGTGATATGGAACTACTATGAAATAGTCCACACCAATACCTTAGATAGCAATAAGACACACTTGGACTAGTGTGTGTTATTGAGGAGTGTGTAGTCTAACTACTATAGCAAACTATAGAACAATTTCTATACTCTAACACTTAGAGTTTTGCTAGAGGGTTTGAAGATGAAGTGTGTGTGTTTGTTTTTGTTCTCTAACAAGAGTTGTGTGATACTTAGCTTGATTCTCTACCCATTCTATATCATCTTATGATATAGAATGGATGATGAAACACATTATACACTAAACAAACACGTTAACCATCCATATGGTTAATGCCTCTTGGTCCATGGAAGATTCTCTTACAAGAGTTCTTCCCAAGACTTACAAAGCCTTCCCAAGGCATAAAGTAGCCACCAAGATGTCAACCATTCATGATGATGGAATTAATTAATCTTAATTAATTAATTAAATCATATCTTATTTAATTAATTCATTAATTAATTAAATCATTTCAATAAATGATAATATATATATATATATATATCTCACATATATATATACATAAACCCCAAATGGTGTGTCCGGAACCAATTCCGGGCGCACCATCGGTTCGGTCGGGACACGATCTCGATCGAACCGAAATTTCTCAATATGGATCAAATCCCTTATTCACTTTCGGGTCACTACTCGAAAGTATCTTCGGTAATTGTTACGTGTGTGACCTCATAGCCCGAGTAACGAAGGCATCGGGATTCAACGTATAAGACTGTATACACGAATCCCGAAGATCATCGTGAGAGCCTAGTCTGCCATTCGATGACCCCGGCATTATCTCGGGTGAGACTACTGATAGTTCAGATAACTATCGGTTGTTGAACCGTATATATAGATGATATAGTTCACGGGCACTAATTGAGGAAATTGACACATCAATTTCCAACATGTACGGCTCACCATCCGGAAGAAGAGGCGTCGTGGACTCACCCAATTTATGATTCGGTTCCATGGGAAAACCCGTCGGCTACCTCCCAACAAACCACATTCAGCAATAATATCTAAGGCATATTTGCGCTGACACAAGTAAATCCCTTTAGAGCTGCGAGCCACCTCAAATCCTCAATACCCAAAAAGTACTTGAGTACTCCAAGATCCTTCATGTGGAAACAAGAACTCAAATAATGTTTAAAAGCGCATAAAGCAGCGGAATTGTTACTAGAAATAATCAAATCATCTACGTAGACCAGCACATGCAGCCGAACACCACTCCTCACAAAGGAGAACAGGGAGTAATCTGAGCAAGAGCTCGTGAAACCGTAAGCTCGCAATGATTAGGCTGTTGGAAATTGATGTGTCAATTTTCTCAGTTAGTGCCCGTGAACTATATCATCTATATATACGGTTCAACAACCGATAGTTATCTGAACTATCAGTAGTCTCACCCGAGATAATGCCGGGGGTCATCGAATGGCAGACTAGGCTCTCACGATGATCTTCGGGATTCGTGTATACGGTCTTATACGTTGAATCCCGATGCCTTCGTTACTCGGGCTATGAGGTCACACACGTAACAATTACCGAAGATACTTTCGAGTAGTGACCCGAAAGTGAATAAGGGATTTGATCCATATTGAGGAATTTCGGTTCGATCGAGATCGTGTCCCGACCGAACCGATGGTGCGCCCGGAATTAGTTCCGGACGCACTATTTAGGGTTTATGTATATATATATATGTGAGATATATATTTATATATTATCATTTATTGAAATGATTTAATTAATTAATGAATTGATTAAACAAGATATGATTTAATTAATTAATTAAGATTAATTAACTAATCTCATCATTATGAGGAGTTGACATCTTGGTGGCTACTTTATGCCTTGGGAAGGCTTTGTATCCCTTGGGAAGAACTCTTGTAAGAGCATCTTCCATGGACCAAGAGGCATTAACCATATGGATGGTTAATGTGTTTGTTTAGTGTGCAATATGTTTCATCATCCATTCTATATCATAAGATGATATTGAATGTGAAGAAATCAATCTAAGTCTTGCATATCTCTTGCTAGAGAACACAAGAACACAAACAAACACACTTCATCTTCAACCTCAACCCTCTAGCAAAACTCTAAGTGTAGAGTGTAGAACTAGTTCTACATTTTTGCTATAGTAGTAAAGACTACATACTCCTCAATAACACACACTAGTCCAAGTGTGTCTTATTGCTATCTAAGGTATTGGTGTGGACTATTTCATAGTAGTTTCATATCACCTTGGTGATAGACATTTCTTCAAGGAGAAAGCAAAGGAGCAAGGTGTGGGGATAAGCGCTTAAAGATTTACAAAGCTTCCGCTCACGCTTCAAAGGTATAACTTTGTAGCACTACTCTTTTATATGTTATTTGTAGCATATTCACACTACCTTTAAACATATACTTCTATGAGCTAGTTTCATTGTGTAAGTTCTAACGATCAACGAATTAGGGTTTTCTAGACATATGAACTATCGTAGTTCATTGTGTCTTGCAACCCCGGGATATTCCAACATGGTATCAAGAGCTATATTACACGTTTAACATGTTCTAGAAGTGTTTAAAGTAGTACCATATAGTATATATGTCGATATATGAACCGTAGCCGATTTTCGTATTCGGAAAACCCTCCCCGACAAAACGTAAGTTCCGCGTGATTCCAGGCAAGCCAAGGACACGGCTCCACTGGAACGCGCACCCTCGGCATGCCCTGGACACGGCACGCCTTGGCCCGGAGCAGGGAGCGGCTTCCCTGGACGCGTCCTTGGACGCCCTTGGAAGCCCCCCCCGCGCGTCCGCGCGTTTTGTTCCCTGGACAGCCCCTGTCCGCAGCACCTGTCCGCGCGCGGACTGCCTGGGCAACCCCCCTGTCCCCGTTTGATCGTGGCTCCATCGTGAGCCATGGCTCACGATGGACTATAACTTCGCCCGATGTTTTCGAAACAAAACGAATCGATTAAGTCCAAAGTCATTTGATGATTATGGACGTTTTTCGGTTTGTTATGGGTGATTTAGAGATTGTTTTGGAAATAATCTTATAAGTCCAAAACATTCTTTGAGAAGTTTAAAATAGTTTAAAATTGGCATGTATGTCAAAGTGTTGATTTTATCCTATCGGTACTAATTAAATTGTTTAATTGAGTATCGAAAGGAAGTTTGTGGTTTGAGTTATTATGAATTTCAAACCTTAAACTTATGCTAAGTCTCTTTGAATGTAATTGGGTTATTAGTTCAAAATGTTGAACTTATGGTAAAACTTCCGATAATTGGCTATGTTAGTTGTTGGACAACTAAAGGTTATGATATGCATATATGACTATGATTCACATTATTTGAATGTGAGTATGTGTGTGAGTTGTGTGTTGCTTGTGTGTTTTATTCCATTCCTAGCATGTTTATGTGATTTATGTATAATGTGTTATGCATATATAAACTGTAGTCTGAATGGAATGGGGATTTGATATGGCCTAGTATTTATTCGAAATACAGTCTGCGTACTGTCCTTGATATTGAAATACGACGCATGTGTCGTTTTAAATTCTTGTATTGTTATTTCTTTTTCGCGGCGCATGTGCCATTTAATGCGAAAGTTGATTATGTAACAAGACATGAAGAGACGGACTTGGAGCATGGCGATGGCCAAGAAGACGGAGACCAAGGACTTAGTTTAGAACTAGTTAGACTAGTTTTATTTAATGTTTTTTAGGCCATATCACGTCCCTTTAAAGTGTTTATTATTCATGCCATGTTTCATGCTTACATATATTTTCTTGAAGTATATGTATACCTTATGTGATATGCATGAAATGTGGATTACATGTTTAATCTAAACCCCTCCACGTAATAATTAAGTGTTTGCCAAACCTAAGTTCAAAGTTGTCAAACTTTCCTACGTTTCGGGTGGATCATCCCTAGATGGGCACTTTGATTCATAGGAATAGGAGGCAATGGGATTACATGCGCTACAGGTTAGCCCATCGAACCGGCAATTGTAATCCATCCCTTTATGGTGAACTAAGGTTGCTTAAAACGTGGCTACAGGTTAGCCCATCGAACCGGCCCGTTTGGCAAAGGAAGTCTATAGTGTCTTAAAACGACTAATGATAGACGCCAAGAGTCATATATAATCATTGGATGATTGATATATGATAGTCTAGTAGAACTTACCCATGGATTGGACTATGAGGATGATTGCGTGTGCCGCTCATACCCAAGTCCGTGGGGTCTTGGTATACTTGTACACTTCGAGGGGTTGTTGGTACTCGTGTTATTGTTTCAAGCATGCTTTACTTGTATCGTATGTTTTACATATAAATTAAACTGAACGTCGTTTCATACTCGCATGTTTTAGATGGCAACTGCTAAGAAATCAACTTCAAACTCACTCCGATCTACACTTGAGAAGTGTAAACTCAATGGCAATAACTTCAACGACTGGTCTCGTAACTTGAGAATCGTTCTCAAGCACGAGAGAGTCGAATATGTTCTTAAGGAAGAACTTCCTCCTCCACCCCATGAGGATGCCGATGAGCTAGAACGTGGTGCATATGATGTACACGTGGACGATGCATTGGATGTCCAATGTCTCATGCTGGCCAACATGGAACCGAATCTTCAGATTCAGTTCGAAAATGTGGCAGCATATGACATGTACTGCAGACTGGAACAGATGTTCCAGAAGCGGGCAAGAAATGAGCGGTACGAAGCTGTTTGTGCCCTCATGGATTGCAAACTATCCAATGGTCAACAGGCCAGTCCTCATGTTCTCAAGATGATTGGGATCATCGAGAGACTTGAGTCTTTGGGAACTCAGTTTTCCAAGGATTTGGCTGTTGACATAATCCTCCGTTCCCTTCCTGACAAGTTTGGTAACTTTGTCATGAACTTCAACATGCATGACTTCGATAAGTCGTTATCGGAATTGCATAACATGATCAGCACGGCTGATACTGCGTTGAAGGGTGGGAAGAGCTCTACCCCTACTCCCTCTGTTCTGATGATTCAGAACAAGAAGGCCTTTAAGAAAGGCAAGGGGAAATGGAAGGGAAAGGCCAAGACTGGAACAGTCAAGGCCCAGACTTCCAAAACTCCGGGTAAAGGTCCTAAGGGGACTGACCAATGTCATTATTGTAATACACCTGGTCACTGGAAGAGGAACTGCAAGAAGTACCTCGAAGACAAGAAGAGTGGGACTCTTCCGACAGGTATATTCGTTATTGAAGCTTTCATCACCTCCAATAACTCTACTTGGGTACTTGACTCAGGATGTGGTTCTCATATTTGTCGAAATATGCAGGTACTACATGACAGTAGAGCCCTTCGGAAGGGAGAGGTGGACTTGCGGGTAGGCAATGGAGCAAAGGTTGCTGCAGTTGCCGTGGGCAAGATAGATTTAAAACTACCATCCGGGATGGTCTTAGTTTTAAATAATGTATATTGTATTCCTACTATTTCTAGAAATATTATTTCCATATCTGTTTTGAACAATGATGGTTTTACCATCCTTATGGAAAGGAATATATGTTCTATTAATCGTGATGGTTTACTTTATGCAAAAGCTTCAAACCAAAATGGTCTTTTCATACTAGATGAGGACCATGAGGTATATAACGTAAATATTAAAAGGAACAAGCCTAACGACTTGAATCCTACCTACCTATGGCATTGCAGACTTGGTCATATAAATGAAAATCGCATCAAGAAACTCCACGAAAGTGGAATTATTGAGTCACTTGATTTTGAATCATATGACCAATGCGAATCATGCCTTTTGGGCAAGATGACCAAATCACCTTTCACTGGAACGAGTGAAAGGGCAAGTGATTTATTGGGGATAATACATACCGATGTATGTGGTCCAATGAACACTCCTGCAAGAGGTGTTTTTCCCTACTTCATTACCTTCACGGATGACTTTAGCCGTTATGGCTATGTCTATCTAATGAAGCATAAGAGTGAAGCCTTTGAAAAGTTCAAAGAATTCCAAAATGAAGTAGAGAATCAACTCGGCAAGACTATTAAGACTCTTCGATCCGATCGAGGAGGTGAATATATGAGCCACGAGTTTGACGCTCATCTTAGAGATTGTGGAATTGTTTCACAACTCACACCGGCCGGAACACCACAGCATAATGGTGTGTCCGAAAGGAGGAATCCCACTCTGTTAGACAGTTTGCGATCCATGATGAGTCGAACCGACCTACATGTCAGCTTCTGGGGTTACGCGTTGCAAACTGCCGCACTTACCTTAAATAATTGTCCAACCAAGTCAGCTGAGAAAGTACCATATGAGATGTGGTTTGGGAAACGTCCCAAGATTAGCTTCCTCAGGGTTTGGGGTTGCTTGGCCTACGTCAAGAAATTGAACGTAGACAAGCTAGGCCCAAAGGCTGACTTGTGCCATTTCATTGGTTATCCAAAGGAAACCAAAGGGTATTATTTCTACCTTAAGCCAGAAAATAAGATTTTCGTGGCTAGGACAGCACATTTCCTTGAGAAAGAGTTCTTATCAGGAAATGTCAGAAATACGGTACAACTTGAAGAAGTTCAAGATGATGAGCCGAATGAGTTAATGAACTCATTCGACACGTTTAATGAGCAAGTTGAGTTGTCGAACTCAAGAAACTCATTGAATGAGAGAGATGGGTTATTGAACCCAAGTGTCTCATCAAATGAGCAAGTCGAGTTAACGAACTCGGCAGGCTCACTTCAGGAAGTAGATCCTCCATTCATGATGGATCCTATCTTGGACCCTAGATCCACGGTAGATGAAACTCCTGAAGAAGTACCGACCCTTAGGAAATCCAGTAGGACTCGTCATGTTCCCGATAGATGGTATGGGGAATCCTTCTTGATAGAAGACGACGAGCCTTATACTTATGGAGCCGCAATGAAAGGACCAGATAGCGAGTCATGGCTTGAAGCCATGAAATCCGAGATAGACTCTATGTACCAGAATGATGTCTGGACATTGGTTCACTTACCCGAAGGTGCTAGACCTATCGAGTGTAAGTGGGTCTTTAAGAAAAAGCTTGATAAAGATGGAAATGTCCATGTTTATAAGGCTAGACTAGTGGCGAAGGGTTTCAAACAAATTCATGGTATTGACTATGATGAAACCTACTCACCGGTAGTCATGTTCAAGTCTATTCGGATCCTCTTAGCCATTGCCGCATATTATGACTATGAGATATGGCAAATGGATGTAAAGACCGCTTTCCTTAATGGAAACCTTGAGGAGGATGTGTACATGACACAACCTCCAGGCTTTACATGTCCAAAAGGACCTAAGAAGGTATGTAAGCTTCAGAGATCCATTTATGGACTCAAGCAAGCTTCTCGCAGTTGGAACCTCCGATTCAATGAAGCAATTAAAGAATTTGGCTTCATTCAGAATGAGGAGGATGCTTGTGTATACAAGAAGGTAAGTGGGAGCCACATTGCATTTATAGTCCTGTATGTAGATGACATACTGATCATTGGAAACAACAAACCACTCCTTGAGTCAGTCAAGAGATGGTTGTGTAAGTGTTTCTCAATGAAGGACTTAGGAGAGGCGCAGTATATCCTTGAAATCAAGATATATCGAGATCGAGCCAATAGGTTGATTGGCCTGAGACAGGACACTTATATTGATAAGGTTCCGAGACGATTCGATATGATCGATTCCAAAAAGGGAATACTGCCTATGACAACTGGCACTATTCTCGGCAAAAGTCAGTGCCCCACCACTGACGTCGAGAAGGAGAACATGAGTAGAGTCCCGTATGCTTCAGCCATAGGATCTATCATGTATGCTATGTTGTGCACTAGACCAGGCGTATCGTACGCTCTGAGTCTGACCAGCCGATATCAAGCGAATCCAGGCAACAGCCATTGGACCGCTGTGAAATCTATCCTTAAGTACTTGAGAAGGACTAAGGATATGTTTCTGGTATATGGCGGAGATGAGGAGTTGATTGCAAAAGGTTTCACCGATGCCAGTTTCCAAACCGATCGAGACGATTTTCGTTCTCAAACCGGGTTTGTATTCTGCCTGAACGGTGGAGCCATCTGTTGGAAGAGTTCCAAGCAGGACACAGTTGCAGATTCTACTACGGAGGCCGAGTACATTGCAGCTTCTGAAGCAGCTAAGGAGGCATGTTGGCTTAAGAAGTTTATGACTGAGCTTGGGGTAGTTCCTAGCGCTGATGGTCCAATTGAGTTGTTATGTGATAACACTGGAGCCATAGCACAGGCTAAGGAACCCAGGGCTCATCATAAGTCCAAGCATGTGTTAGAATTATGAGGTGTTTGACACGTCATAATAAGTGCCCGTTGAACAATTTGATTGTTCGTAGTGATTACTTATTTAAAGTTAAGTTCATACGTATATTATGTTTGACAATAATATACATGCTGGGAATGAATTCGAAATGCATTAGGGGTCATGATGGTTTTACTAGGGCCCGCTCATGATTTATATGTTAGTAAAATACTTGGTTGATATTTTATTAACATATGGCTAATGTCATTTCGATCCTAGAAGGTCACACACATACAATGCACTTGATTTTCAATATGATCGAAACTTCCGGGTTAAAAGTGTAAATGTCAAAGAATCAAGGGGAATTCAATTGGCTTGTTTGACTTTGAATTCAAACACAATTAATATTGAATTAATTGGTGCTTAATTGTGGAGGCGTTACGTCTTTGGGTTTAATGTGATTAAACCGCAAATTCATCACACAATTATTATTGTAATAAATGGTGAATCTTTGGGTTTAATGTGATTAAACCGCAAATTCATCACACACTTATTATTGTAATAAATGGTGAATAATTGAAAGGAAGATTTTTGTTTATAGTACCACTATATAAACACCATTTGATGGAAAACAAAGATCAACCTTCTCATTATCATATTTTCACTTGTAAGACAATTGAAAAGAAATAATACTCCCTCTTCCTTCTCTATTCGGCCAAAACAAGAATAACATCAAGAGAAGAAAATCGTTTCTTTCTTGATTCATTCTTTGTCAAATACACTTAAGCTCTAGTTGCTTCAAGGAAGGAATCAAGCTAGTGTTGGTGTGGACTAACTAGAGAGAGGAACGCTGGTTGCTCTTCCGCTGCGCAACTCAAACACGCTTCAAGAGGTATACACACAAACTCATAGTTAAATGTGAATTTTTAGAACTTTGTATTCGATCGTTTATACGTTTTTGTATAATTTGATATGCAAAACATGTATAAAATCCCAACAGTGGCATCATGAGCCCGGTACATATGTTCTAATTCACTTTAAATGTCTTGAAATTTGATTTCATGAATTATAATATCATATGTGTATGTTTTGATATCATCAATTAAGGTTGTTGTGCATTATGTGTATTGTGCAATTATGTAATTGTTAAGGCCTGTAAATATTTTTCTAAAATTCTGTAAAAATATGTTTCGAACAGTAGACAAAATTTCGAGACCACTGTAATTTTTCTGGAATTGTTTCGATTTGTTAAGTGCTCGAAATAAATGTTTGAAACAGCCATATGTTCATCCGAACGGATTTGATATACCTTTCGTTTGAACAGTTTTAAGTGCTGTATATATTTTTATAGAATTCTGGAAAAATATTATTCAAACAGTACATTGAATTTCGAGTTTACTGTAATTTTTCTGGAATTGTTTCGATTTGTTAAGTGCTCGAAATAAATGTTTGAAACAGCCATATGTTCATTCGAACGGATTTGATATACCCTTCGTTTGAACAGTTTTAAAGGCTGTATATATTTTTATAAAATTCTGGAAAAATATAAATAAAATATTAGAGTCAATTTCGAGTTTACTGAAATTTTTCTGGAATTTTTTGGATTTCTTAAGTGCTCGAAATTGACATTTAAACAGTCATATGTTCACCCGAACGGATTTGATATACCATTCGGTTGAACAGTGTTTTAACGGCTGTATATATTTTTCTAAAATTCTGAAAAAATATAAATCAAATACTAGAATGATTTTCGAGTCTACTGTAATTTTTCTGGATTTATTTGGATTTATTAAGTGCTCGAAAATGATTTTTGAATAGCCATGTGTTCATCCGAAAAGTTCGGAACACTATTCGGATGAACAGTGTTTTTCGGATGAACAGTGATTCCGATTTCACTGTTCACGAAACACTGTTCACGACTGTTCACATAATTAAAATGGTCCTAAAATTGTTTTGGATTTTGTTTTATTAATTATTGTGAATATTTTGGCTATTCTAGTATTTTGACTTTTGATTGTCAGAAGAAAATTAATTAAATTATTATAACTTGTATGATAATTTGATTAGATTTTAATGTTACAATATTTTAATTAATAGCACTAATATGATTAGTTGTTAATTTTATTTATATTGGTTATAAATAATATTAAATGCTTATTAATTAAAATTAAAGGCCTTAATTAATTATGTAAAACCTATGAGTTATTGATTTGGTTGTTACATTTGATGTACAATTTATTACATATATGTGTTATAATTGTGTGTACCTTATTTGACATCCTTACATGTTTTAATTGACTTAATTCATGTATTATATATATTTTGATATATTGGATGTTTTATTTTCATTGTGAATGAATGTTGGGATAAGTGATATGATCTGGTTTTTGAAATACAGTCTGCGTACTGTCTTTTATATGACGACTTGTGTCAAAAAGAAATATAGCCTGCGTGCTATTTTATGACGACTTGTGTCACTTTTATTTTATTATTTATTACATTGACCTGCGTGTCAATTATTTATCACCACGTGTGATTGTAATCAATAGAAGACGAAGCCACCGAAGGAACTGAAGGAGGACTGAAGACTTAGTTTAGAATTAAGTCTAGTTTTCTTTTCGGTTTTTAGATCATATCACTAATCCCATTTATTTGCGTTATAATTCTTAATTTTCATGCTCATATGATATATATTCTTGCTTGAGTGAATGTATATATGCATGTATGATCATGATTATATATTTATAACTAATCCTACCTTAAGTCAAGTAATTTGCCATACCTGACCCTAAAGTCGGAATAAGACATACGTATGCATGGACCTGCCAGATTGGCAGACATGACATGTCCTATGACTTGATCCCGATGGAATAATCGAATGATTTCCGATTCAGAATCGGGCTTCGATTGTTCATTCTGACTTTCGTCAGTAGGCTCAGGTTACTTGAACAGTGATTCCCATAATCAGATTTGGGCCTGTTGGCAAAAGTTGTCACCAATGCAATCTTGTAAGATTTTTGTGACACCGAGAATTATGCCAGGCATAAATGGTGATCATTCACCTACTCACATGATTAGTAGTCGAAATGTTGCGCGCTGCCGTTCGATTATTAATTATCTGAGTTCTCGGATACATTGTGTGTTTTAGTAGGATTGTGAACACAGTGTATGAGTTCAAATATTTAGATATCTGAATTAACGCTATGACAATGCTTATCTGAGTTATTTATTTGCATATTTCCGTTGTATTTATCACGTCTACAAACGCTTAAAACTCTAAGACCCTCCGCTCCACATTGGAGAAATGCAAACTTAACGGCACCAATTTCCATGACTGGGCTCGCAACTTGAGAATTGTCCTCAAGTCTGAAGAGAACAGACTACGTGCTCACCAGCATGCTTCCTAAGGTCCCTCCCACTGATGAGGAGGAGTTTTATGTCTATAAACAGCACATGAATGATTCTATAGATGTCCAATGCTTCATGTCGGCCAACATGGAATCGAATCTTCAGATTCAATTCGAAAAGGTCAACGCTTACGATATGTACCGCCGGCTGGAAAACTTGTTCCAGCAGGAGGCACGCAATGAGAGATACGAACATGTTTGTGCTCTCGTTGACTGTAAGCTAGGCAATGGACAGCCATCAAGTCCCCATGTCATCAAGATGATGGGCTTAGTCGAAAGACTAGGCTCATTGGGGGCACCCGTCTCTAAAGAGATGTCTGTAGATATCATTCTTAGGTCGCTGCCTGATTCGTTCAGTGGTTTTGTGTTGAACTACAACATGCATCAATATGACAAGACGTTGTCTGAGCTACATGGTATGATCAACACTGCTGAACAAAACATCAGGAATGCTAGAGACACTTCTTCTTCTTCTGTTTTGACTATTTAGAACAAGAAACAGTTCAAGAAGAAGAAAAGTGTCAAAGGCAAGACAAAGGTTGCCCCTCGTGCAACGGCTCCTACTCATAAGGCATCCAAGAAGGATTCCAAAAAGGATGACACGTTTCATTACTATGAGATAGTTGACCATTGGAAGAGAAACTGCAAGAAGTACCTGGCAGACGAGAAGAGTGGTTCGACCACTGCTACTCTGCCATCATGTATTAATGCTATAACATTAGCATGACAAGGAACAAGCTTGATGACTTGAACCCGACATACCTATGGCATTGCAGACTCGGTCATATAAGTGACAAACGCATTAAAGAGCTCCATGACAATGGAATTCTTACGTCATCTGGTTTTGAATCTTATGACAAATGTGAGTCATGTCTTTTAGGCAAGATGACCAAGTCACCTTTCACTGGTACGAGTGAAAGGGCAAGTAATTTATTGGGAATCATACATACTGATGTATGTGGCCCAATGAACACGCCTGCTAGAGGAGGTTTTCTATACTTCATTACCTTCACCGATGACTTCAGCAGATACGGTTACGTATATCTGTTGAAACATAAGAGTGAAGCCTTTGAAAAGTTCAAAGAATTTCAGAAGGAAGAAAACCAACTCGCCAGGACAATCAAGATTCTTTGCTCCGATAGGGGAGGAGAATACTTGAGCCATGACTTCTTGCAACACCTAAAGGAGTGTGATATTGTATTACAGCTCACACCTGATGGTACACCACAACACAATGGTGTCTCCGAAAGGAGAAATCGAACCTTATTAGATATGGTTCGATCAATGATGAGCACATCAGAACTCCCAACTAGTTTTTGGGGTTATGCATTGGAAACTGCCGCTTCCACACTAAACAAATGTCCAACCAAATCAGCACCTAAGACCCCACATGAGATGTGGTTTGGGACTCTTCCCAAACTAGGGTACTTGAGGATTTGGGGATCCGAGGCCTATGTTAAGAAAGTTAACAAAGATAAGCTTGGACCTAAATCCGACAAGTGTTACTTCATTGGTTATCCTAAGGAAACCAAGGGATATTACTTTTATCTCAAACCCGAAAATAAGATTTTCGTGGCTCGTAATGGAACTTTCCTTGAGAAAGAATACATTACAAAGAGATATAAGAGTAATGAGACTCTTGAAATTGTTCAAGAGGGTGATGTAGCAGGTACTAGTACCTTAGCTGAATCACCTCAGGAGGTGGACCCTTCTTATGAAGAAGAGGTTCAACTCGATCCACGGGAAACCGTAGACGAGCCTGCTGATACTCAAAACATCCCTCGGAGATCCGAAAGGTCCCGTCAGGAACCCGATAGATGGTATGGGGAATTTTTCCTGATTGAAAGCGGGGAACCCTCAACTTATGAGGAAGCCATGAAACAACCTGATGCTGATGAATGGCTCCTAGCCATGCAATCCGAGATGGAATCAATGTACCATAATAAAGTATGGACATTGATTGATTTGCCGAGGGGTGATAGACCCATCGAATGCAAATGGGTATTTAAACGAAAGCTTGATAAAGATGGAAATGTCCATGTTTATAAGGCTCGACTTGTGGCTAAAGGTTTCAAACAGATTCATGGTATCGACTATGATGAAACTTTTTCTCCAGTCGTTAAGTTTAAATCCATTCGGATTATCTTAGCCATTGCCGCATACTACGATTATGAAATTTGGCAAATGGATGTGAAGACAGCTTTCCTTAACGGGAAACTAGAAGAGGATGTGTACATGACACAACCTCCTGGATTCACAAGCTCGAAAGAGCCTAAGAAAGTATGCAAACTTCAAAGATCTATTTATGGTCTGAAGCAAGCATCTAGGAGTTGGAATCTTCGCTTCAATGAATCAATCAAAGAGTTTGGATTCATTCGATGTGAAGAAGATTCTTGTGTATACAAGAAGGTTAGTGGGAGCAACATTGCATTTGTCGTGCTATATGTAGACGACATTCTTCTCATAGGAAACGACATATCCATGCTTGAATCAGTCAAGGCATGGTTATGTAAGTGTTTCTCTATGAAAGATCTAGGAGAGGCACAGTACATTCTTGGAATTAAGATCCATAGGGATCAATCTAAGAGACTCATTGGACTGAGTCAAAACGCTTATATTGATAAGGTGTTACTTAGATTCCGTATGGAAAATTTCAAGAAAGGTAATCTCCCTATGAGACATGGCATCTCTATTAGTCGTGCTGACAGTCCCATGGACAGCATCGAAATAGAGAAGATGAACAAGATCCCTTATGCCTTTGCCATAAGATCTATCATGTATGCTATGCTTTGTACACGACTTGACGTTTCTTACGCTTTGAGTGTAACAAGTCGTTATCAGTTGTGTCCAGGACAAGAGCACTGGAAGGCCGTAAAGGCCGTTCTTAAGTATTTAAGAAATACTAGATCCATGTGTCTTGTCTATGAGGGAGATAAAGAGTTACAAGTTGTAGGCTACACCAAGCGAGCTTCCAAACCGACAAAGATGAATCTAGATCTCAGTCTGGTTATGTGTTTCGCATAAATGGTGGCACAGTGTCTTGGTGCTGTAACAAGCAAAACACTGTGGTAGATACTACAATGGAAGCTAAATATGTTGAAGCATCAGATGCTGCAAATGAAGCATGCTGGATTAAGAAGTTTGTGAGTGAACTTGGTGTTTTGCCTAGCATTGACTAGCCGGTAGTGTTATATTGTGATAACACTAGTGCAATTGCTCAGGCCAAGGAACCAAGGTCACATCACCGCTCCAAGCATGTGTGCTCAGAAAGTATCACATAATTCGTGATATGACAGAACGAGAAGATGTGAGTGTATGCAAGATACATACAGACGACAACATACCTGGCCCATTGACCAAACCGTTGCCTCACGGCAAACATGACAAGCATCTATCAAGTGTTAGACTTAGATATATGCTTGGATGGTGTTAGGTTTAGTGGGAGTTATATTTTCTGTATATTGTCATAGTGAAGTCCTAATAAGACTATGTTGAATAATTGATTCAAATATATGTATGTTTATAGTTTGACTATATTTTCATACATATATCTTTATTTTGATTCCATTGTTGTCCATGTCTTCTAGAGAGGTCTTTGGGGTTGAGGATCCCAAATGAGAGACCCTCTACTAAGCCTAGAAGCAAGGGGATAACTCGTCCCTGATCAAATGTTCACTGATTGGAATCGAACATTGTAATGATCAGTATGTACATGATTGTCTTGGTCACGTTTCTTAGACAAGAAAGGGAGTAAATGTACTCTAGTCATGCACATGGGTATATATCTTGGAACTAGTCCAAGCTATGATACTGGATTCGACCGCCATGAGAAAACTTAGAAGATAACATATCTGTGTCCTAAGTACTTTTCATCGAACTTATGTTAAATGGTGATTCTTAGACCTGTATGGCGGGAATGCATTAGCATGAGACTTGCGTGCTTTGACTGTGTCAAACGTCTCCTGTAGAAGGGAGGCTATAAAGGCATATGTTGGGCATACTTGGAACATGTTGGTACATTGCTGTACATCAGAGGGGATTCGTACAAATCGGTTATGTCGATTGATTCATGAGATCTCGGTAGATTAATGGTGATTAAGATGGCCATCTCCAGTAGTAGTACTGGGTATCACATTAAGTCTATGTATCCGAGACAATACAGGTGCAAGAGTATGGTGGCACATATCTTACCATAGCTTGACTGTAGAATCGCGATGCGAAGGAATCACTTTACAAGTAATCGTCCAAGGGCAAGTGGGAGTGTTAGAATTATGAGGTGTTTGACACGTCATAATAAGTGCCCGTTGAACAATTTGATTGTTCGTAGTGATTACTTATTTAAAGTTAAGTTCATACGTATATTATGTTTGACAATAATATACATGCTGGGAATGAATTCGAAATGCATTAGGGGTCATGATGGTTTTACTAGGGCCCGCTCATGATTTATATGTTAGTAAAATACTTGGTTGATATTTTATTAACATATGGCTAATGTCATTTCGATCCTAGAAGGTCACACACATACAATGCACTTGATTTTCAATATGATCGAAACTTCCGGGTTAAAAGTGTAAATGTCAAAGAATCAAGGGGAATTCAATTGGCTTGTTTGACTTTGAATTCAAACACAATTAATATTGAATTAATTGGTGCTTAATTGTGGAGGCGTTACGTCTTTGGGTTTAATGTGATTAAACCGCAAATTCATCACACAATTATTATTGTAATAAATGGTGAATCTTTGGGTTTAATGTGATTAAACCGCAAATTCATCACACACTTATTATTGTAATAAATGGTGAATAATTGAAAGGAAGATTTTTGTTTATAGTACCACTATATAAACACCATTTGATGGAAAACAAAGATCAACCTTCTCATTATCATATTTTCACTTGTAAGACAATTGAAAAGAAATAATACTCCCTCTTCCTTCTCTATTCGGCCAAAACAAGAATAACATCAAGAGAAGAAAATCGTTTCTTTCTTGATTCATTCTTTGTCAAATACACTTAAGCTCTAGTTGCTTCAAGGAAGGAATCAAGCTAGTGTTGGTGTGGACTAACTAGAGAGAGGAACGCTGGTTGCTCTTCCGCTGCGCAACTCAAACATGCTTCAAGAGGTATACACACAAACTCATAGTTAAATGTGAATTTTTAGAACTTTGTATTCGATCGTTTATACGTTTTTGTATAATTTGATATGCAAAACATGTATAAAATCCCAACAGCATGTCCTCAGGAAGTATCACCTCGTCCGTGAAATGTTCCAGAGAGGTGACATCAAAGTATCCAAAGTAGATACAGACGACAACGCAGCTGATCCCTTGACTAAACCATTGCCTCAGACCAAACATGAGTTCCATACTTCAGCTATTGGACTTAGACTTAGGTCCGAGTGGTCTTAGTCTTAGTGGGAGCTTTATTTCAGTTTATTTGATTTATATGTATGAAGTATACTTTTGTAAAACTCTTATTGTTGAATAAAAGTATTACTTCTTGTTTATTGATTGCCTATTCTTTTATAGCAATTGAATAAACAATTGAATATTTAATCATAGTTGTATGATAAATATTTTAATTCCCATGTAATCACGAGTTCTTGAAGAGGAGCCAATAAGTGTATTGGCTAAGGAACCCCTTTTTCAAGACAAGAACTATGGTGATTACATTGTCCCTAGTGGTGTGTCCCAGCGTTTTGGGAACGGACACAACCAAACTAGTGTGTAATGATTCGTTTGACTTTGTTTCTTAAGTCAAAAGGATGGTCCAAATCATTACATGGGTTCATTGTCAAGAGAGTCTTGACATGGTACTGGACAGTGACCGTTGTGAAATTATAGAAGAGATCTTGTGTCCTATATTTCACACGAGCCATATGATAGAGGTTCTGAGACCTACATGCATATCATTCTCATGCTACGTGAGCATGAGGCTTTGACTACTTCCGGACCCATCCGTTAATGGTGGTAATGGGGCACGTTGGGTCTTATGTGAATGTAGTGGTGAGATGATCGGTGATGCATTGGTAGGGTCTTTGTCCACCATGGTATACAGGGAAGGTTTTTCTGGCCACTCGGAGAGTGAGTCTTACTTATGAATTCACCCGTTATGAACGGGAGTGAGACTATCTCGTGTTCCGATAAATTATGTCATAGGAGTTGGCGACACGCTTTCTTGCTTTAGCCCATGACGAAAACCGAGGACAAAGGGAATCATGTGACAAGGATGCAAGTGTACATCCAAGACATTGGTAATAGTCCAAGGGCAAGTGGGAGTGTTGGAAATTGATGTGTCAATTTTCTCAGTTAGTGCCCGTGAACTATATCATCTATATATACGGTTCAACAACCGATAGTTATCTGAACTATCAGTAGTCTCACCCGAGATAATGCCGGGGGTCATCGAATGGCAGACTAGGCTCTCACGATGATCTTCGGGATTCGTGTATACGGTCTTATACGTTGAATCCCGATGCCTTCGTTACTCGGGCTATGAGGTCACACACGTAACAATTACCGAAGATACTTTCGAGTAGTGACCCGAAAGTGAATAAGGGATTTGATCCATATTGAGGAATTTCGGTTCGATCGAGATCGTGTCCCGACCGAACCGATGGTGCGCCCGGAATTAGTTCCGGACGCACTATTTAGGGTTTATGTATATATATATATGTGAGATATATATTTATATATTATCATTTATTGAAATGATTTAATTAATTAATGAATTGATTAAACAAGATATGATTTAATTAATTAATTAAGATTAATTAACTAATCTCATCATTATGAGGAGTTGACATCTTGGTGGCTACTTTATGCCTTGGGAAGGCTTTGTATCCCTTGGGAAGAACTCTTGTAAGAGCATCTTCCATGGACCAAGAGGCATTAACCATATGGATGGTTAATGTGTTTGTTTAGTGTGCAATATGTTTCATCATCCATTCTATATCATAAGATGATATTGAATGTGAAGAAATCAATCTAAGTCTTGCATATCTCTTGCTAGAGAACACAAGAACACAAACAAACACACTTCATCTTCAACCTCAACCCTCTAGCAAAACTCTAAGTGTAGAGTGTAGAACTAGTTCTACATTTTTGCTATAGTAGTAAAGACTACATACTCCTCAATAACACACACTAGTCCAAGTGTGTCTTATTGCTATCTAAGGTATTGGTGTGGACTATTTCATAGTAGTTTCATATCACCTTGGTGATAGACATTTCTTCAAGGAGAAAGCAAAGGAGCAAGGTGTGGGGATAAGCGCTTAAAGATTTACAAAGCTTCCGCTCACGCTTCAAAGGTATAACTTTGTAGCACTACTCTTTTATATGTTATTTGTAGCATATTCACACTACCTTTAAACATATACTTCTATGAGCTAGTTTCATTGTGTAAGTTCTAACGATCAACGAATTAGGGTTTTCTAGACATATGAACTATCGTAGTTCATTGTGTCTTGCAACCCCGGGATATTCCAACAGAGGCAAGCTTACAAATCAGCAACGAGGGGCCTGCTTCAAACCATATAATGACTTCCGTAATCGGCAAACCTTTCCTTCCTGACCACGTTCAAACCCAGGAGGAGGCTTCATATAGACATCTTTCGGCAAATCACCATGAAGAAATGCATTATGTACATCCATCTGGTGTAACTCCCAGCCACGAACAGCCGCCACTGCTAAGAATGTACGAACAGTGGACATCTTAGCCACCGGGGCGAAAGTATCTGAATAGTCAATTCCTTATGTCTGATGGTTGCCAAGAACGACAAGTCTAGCCTTCAGACGCTCTATGCTACCGTCTGATTTGTACTTGATCTTATAGACCCATCTGCTGCCTAACGCCTTCTTTCCTGCAGGAAGATCAACTAAACTCCATGTCCCATTATTCTCCAAGGCCTGAATCTCTGCAAACATAGCCTCATACCAACCAGGATCACGTAATGCCTGGCGATACGATCGAGGTTCATTACCTGCAGTAACAGAGGCCAGAAAACCACGGTGTGCAGCAGAAAACAAATCATAACTCAGAAAATTCGTTAAAGGATAAGTAACATCTGAGACGGGAGAGGAGCCGGGTGAACTGAGAGTAGGGGGTGGACTCGTGTGTGGAAGCAGACGAAGCACATAATCACGGAGATGAGATGGACGAGCCCTGTCACGCTGCCCCCTGCGTAGACCAACCTCAACTGCCGCAACAGGTGTGTCACCAATATCAACCTCAACTGCCGCAACAGGTGTGTCACCAACATCAACCTCAACTGCCGCAACAGGTGTGTCACCAACATCAACCTCCTCCATTGAGCGAACAGGGGACCCCTCATCGACAGATTCCCCATGTTCGGTGTCAATTACCCCAGGCTGGGGTAAAACCACCAGATCCGAAGCCTCATCATCGTCCAAGCCAAAAAACAAGCGTGGTTCGGTAGTAGCGGAAACTGAGCCACTCTCAACAGACACACCAACACCCGGAAACTCTGCTTCATAAAAGGTCACGTCTCGAGAAACAAAGTAATCATGTGTCTCCAAGTCAAATAATTTCCATCCTTTCTTATCAAAGGGATAGCCAACAAAAATACATCGTCGACTACGACTAGCAAACTTATCCTTTCGAGAATGCAAATCAAAAGCATAGCAGAGACACCCAAAAATGCGCAAATGATCATATGAAGGAGGTGCGCCATAAAGTAGTTCATAAGGTGTTCAAAAGTTAAGTATACGAGAAGGGGTGCGATTTATCAAATAACATGCACCAAGAACACACTCACCCCAGAATTCAACAGAAAGACGCCCCTGAAACATCAATGCTCGGGCAACATTCAAGATATGCCTATGTTTTCGCTCAACTCGACCATTTTGTTGGGGAGTACCAACACAAGATGTCTGAAATAATATACCCTGATCCGCAAAATAAGATTTAAGGCTTAGAAATTCAGTTCCATTATCACTGCGAATCCGACAAACATCCAAATCAAACTGGCGACGGACCATAGCAAGAAATTTAATAAAAATACTACGGACTTCAGTTTTATCAGTAAGTAATACAACCCAAACAGCTCGAGAGTAGTCGTCCACCAAAGTTAAAAAATATTTCGCCCCCGAGGAGGAAGGAGTAATATAGGGACCCCAAAGGTCACAATGTATAAGCTCAAAACACCGAGTTGCTTTTTTAAAATTATCGGGAAAAACCGCACGACTCTGTTTGGCACGATGACAAGTGTCACAAGATTTATTCAAAACAGAGTCATTACTACTAATAAAGGGTAAAGCTTTCAACACTGTCACCGATGGATGGCCTAATCGACTGTGCCAAAGCTCCAATTTATGAGTCTGAACTGCTAACAGGGACACCGAAGGCTCCACCACAGAATGACTGTAGTAATAGAGTCCATCCCTCCGTTCACCTGCTCCAATCACCGTCCTCGTATTTCGGTCTTGAACAAAACACTGAGTATGAGTAAAAACAATATCGCAACAATTGGCAACAAGTAACTGAGATACTGATATCAAATTACAGTGCAAGGTCGGCACATAGAAAACATCCCGTAAAATTAATACGTCTGAGGGAATCACATTACCACGACGCGTGGAATGAATAACACTACCATCTGGCAAAGTAATAGGACAAGAAACATCATCATATTGGTCAACCAAACATCCCAAAGTTCCTGTGGCATGAACGGTAGCTCCCGTATCAAAAATCCATGAAGTACTAGTAGACTTACCCATTAATCGATCAGAAGAAGTGTTGGGATTACCAATTAATGAGATAAAGGGCTGCAATTGATCCAGGATAATACTAGGAACAGATCCGTGAATAGTAGCACCCACATGAGCCCCACCACCAGAGCCGCCGGAGCCCCCAGACGTCTCTTTTCCCGTTGGTGGAATAACCATGATTCGAATTTTCAAAAAAAAAAAAATTATTTGGTTTCTAACCTATGCTCTTGATACCATGTAGGAATAAACTGTTCCTCCCTTATATTATTCACAATGATACAATATTTATAGAGTACAATATGGAGGCTAAGTAACCTAATGAGCTTAGGGCATGCTAAATAACCTAATGGGCTTAGGGCATCATGCCCATATAAATATACTAAATAATATATTATTACTAGTGTAATTTGTACATAAATATACTAGTATATACAATATCGTCTAACATTAACCAACTGACTTATATAATAGAGAATTTGAAATCGATTAACAGTTGTGTTGTTCATGGGGTTGTATAAATCGATATTTTCTTCTATTTCAATTTGAAGTTCCATGCGTAAAGACAAGGGATCACAGCTTAAAACTTTCATATGATTACCTTAGTTGGTTGCGTATACTTGACTTCAAATTTGTCCAGCTTCTTATCAAATCTTAATATAAATTAAATGATCATATATAAGTTTTAGAAATTAATGCGGTTTTCATGAAAACGACACTGATTGGAGGGATCATCTATATTATTGATAATAATTTAAAAAGAAAAGTCAACCATCCCCTCCCCTCCTCCTCCCAGTCCCATGCAAATTAAAAATTGAATGAAATTATCATCTTAATGTTCTTATACACTCCAATCATAAAATATATGAAAGAGGTAAATTAAAAAATATGTAGCAACTGATTAGGGTATTCGAATTATAAAAATCGAATACACGTTAGGTGAAAATCGATAATAAAAAACTATAAATACTTAACACTTCTACTCTTTACTACTTAATCTATAATTAAACGTTATCTAAACTACGTATATGTTGCTAATAGATGACTTAATACATGAAGGTGATATTTGGACTTTGTTTTGATTTAGTTAGCTTATAGAAATAAATTTGCATTAAATGCGTAAATGTTTCGGCAAACACCAAACTCTATTATTGTCGCCCAGAATTTATAGCTGTCTTTGAGGTTCATGACTTTTGTTATTGATGTGTTGTATTTGTTTATTTCAAGTTCAACTATTTTTGAAAAAAGGACCTCTCATATTACTCCATTTCAACCTGTGTTTACCTTTGGGGATAGTAGGGTAATGTTTTTATCCATGTTATCGATGTGTAAACAATTTTCATTGTCCGCATACTACTTGCTTCCTATTTTAGATCTCTCGCTTTATCTATTTACACATAACTTAAGAAAAAAATAGTAAAATTATACATAAAAAGTATAGAATAACAATCGGTTGATTCCGTATCATTATTGAATAATTAATAAATTGACATAATAAATTCAATTAATACAATAAAAATGTAGAAGGATAATTATTTTATAGGCCAAACAAAACTATTGAAACAAAAAAGTCGATAACTAAAAAACGAACGGAATATATAAAATACTTTCTTAATACTTTTTTATAGTAGCTCTTAGTATATATAATGAAATAAAATAATAAACTAAAATAACTTTTACACTATTTTCATTGCTTATATATTGTATTAGCAATGAAAATTACAACTATAACATATAGTGATTGAAGAACATTGCAAATGAATACAACAAGTTCAAACCCGAGATCTCATACAGGAAGCTCGAGTCAGGTAATACTTGGCTAAGAGTCATTCTAGTAATAATTAGGAGTATAAATTTTGATTACAAAAAATGTGAGATAATTGATGAAATTGTCCAATAGTTGGTCACTGTTGCACTTTGGTCCCCGCGCGTAAGCGGCACCAATGAGCAAATGTTCCATCTATGTGTGTAGTGGGTGCATAAATTGCCCATAAATAAACAGTTCCGTTAATTATTGATGGTCATAACTTACTTTTGAAGAATTTTTATAATTTTGATAAATATTTGAAACAAACAATAATATTGTGAACCTTATTATGTCATCTTCCCACCTTCCTCTCTATTTAAACTACTTCAAATATTACACTTTAAATAAATTTATGTTTTTGGCCCAAAAAATTGTTTACATTAGAAATTTTAACCTTAAAATAGACTTAATTTTTTTTTTTCCGTCAAACTACCAAAATCGTTAATTTAACTCCATTTTTGTACATGATATGCATTTATAAAAACTATTTACATATCGAAATCACTTATTATTAGAACCAAAATGTAGTAATAATTTATTTACTGTGACCATTTTGATAATTATCTCGAAACAATATCGTACACCCGTAAAAATTCACATAGTTACAAAGTCAGGGGATGGGATAGGGGATGATGTTACGGATTCACATTTCTTTGTATGAGTAAGGACACGTAAGGGTGATAAAAAGAGGACGGCCACCGAATCTTTTTGACTTGGATTTTATTTCTTCAACTATATATACTCATCCTTCCAACATTCAATTATACATGGACCTATATTTTCTCATCTTCAAATAAATATTATTATCAATAATAACTCTCAAATTATTGCATTCAATCACAAGCTAGCTAGTGTCTTTAGCTACAAGCAAATTTTCCTCAAATACAACACTTATTCAATCATCATTACACATAATGGGAAGAACACCTTGTTGTGACAAAAATGGTCTCAAGAAAGGGCCATGGACTCCTGAGGAGGATCAAAAGCTCATTGATTATATTCAAAAACATGGCTATGGAAATTGGAGAACCCTCCCTAAGAATGCTGGTATGTTCCTTGAGTTCATTATATTTCCGTTTTACCTGTGAGGGACACCTGTAGTTACTATCCGTGAAATGCATACTGAGTAGACTTCGAACTGACCAACCTATGTATATGCATGTATATTTAATTTGGTTATTGAATTTATTACTATAGGACTTCAAAGATGTGGAAAAAGTTGTCGACTTAGATGGACAAATTATCTTCGTCCAGACATCAAAAGAGGGAGATTTTCATTTGAGGAAGAGGAAACAATAATTCAACTCCATAGCATACTTGGAAACAAGTAATAATATTATCTTCATTTTTTGGCTTCTTCTCAAATTAATTTTTTGAGACTTTTTTGCCATAATTTTTTTTTTTTTGTGTTGAAAAGTCTAATTTTGGAATCTTTCTTTTTTTAGATGGTCAGCAATTGCTGCTCGTTTGCCAGGAAGAACTGATAACGAGGTTAAAAATTATTGGAATACACACATAAGAAAAAAGCTTCTTAAAATGGGAATTGATCCAATTACTCATAGTCCTCGTCTTGATCTTCTTGATCTTTCCTCTATTCTAATAAACCCCTCCATGTTTCAAATGGTTGTCCACTTTTGTCTTCTCAAATGGACATTTCAAGATTGCTAGTAGGCATGCAACAACAACAACAACCTTTTATCAATCCAGAGCTTCTAAAACTAGCCACTTCTCTATTCTCCTCAAATCAACTCCAAAAAAACGACGCGAATTTTGTCCAGCAAAATTACGTTCAGGAAAATCACCGTTTAAGTAACCAATACGAGGACCAAATGGCCCCATTAGTACAAACTAGTCAATTTCAAGATAGTCCTCCATTTTCTAGTGATGTACAACTCATGCAATTTCCTAATGTGGATGGGGACTTGCAAGCAAATTATGCAAATTTCAACCCCCAAAATTGCCAAATGAATGATTATTATGTACCTATACAGCAAGGCTCATGTGATCAATTTATCATGGAGGACAATAATAAACACAATTCATCCGAGGTGGCAACGACGACGACGACGTTTCAATCCAACAACAGCACCAATTTGAGTTACCAATCTGTTCTGTCCAATTTATCAACACCTTCATCAAGTCCTGCACCACCAAATTCGACGTATAATGTCGCTAATTCTGGTGGCATTATGAACCATATTGAAGCAGACATGGAACAATTAAATTATTGCAGCAGCATGTTGAAGTATGAAATTCCAGATATTTGGGATAATGTTGATGAGTTCATCTAAGCCATCAATCAAGTGAAAAGCAGAGGAAGAAGTTGAGTGAAAATGCAAGAAAAGATTGTTGGGCTTGTTATTAATGTTCTTGCAAGCTTTGTAAGAAAGATCTTGTACACGTGCATGTACCGTAGGATTATATTGCATTTCTTTTTGTAATTTGATACATTGATTTATTTTACCTTTGATATAAGTATGATTTTTTTTATAGATACGACCCATAGCCTTTTTTTCAAAAGATCAAAATTACATATAATCATCATATATATAATAATAAATCAAAGTCATGTTGCCTCAAATAAGTTTTGCTTTCGACCACGAAGTGACTGAAACGTCCGAAAATCCCACAGAATAGGTCATAAAAATCGCTCAAACGAATAGAAATTCCTTATAGTACGACCAGTCTTTAATCGAATACAACTAAACTAATAGGTTGGATTGAACAATCATTAGCTTGCGAACAATGGATGCACCAAATTTTTGTATAAAAGCAAATTAATTTAATTATGTTACATAATTATATAAAGGTATACAAATCTTAGATCAAAGATAACTTCAATTTTGAATAAATGAATAGTAAATTAACGTTTAAAATTATTTTTAGGAAAACGATTGCTTCACGCTGACATATTCTTTCCTAGTTCGTGTAAGATATTAGCTTAAGTGTAATGGCAATTATTATGTTACATGTTAACAGTAATATAATAATTGGTTAGTATGTTTTACCTGACTAATGCATATTCGATTGAAATTGTATGTCGTCGATTGAAAAAATAACGGACTTTTGTATATTTCAATCCAATATATATGTGCAATGGGTCAATGGTTCCATAGATCCCAACAGTACGATGCCGGAAAAGGTGCCACCCAAAGTGGCCGGAGACCTGGAAGGGAACAGATAATAATCCTGCCACCTGTGCCCTTAACTATAATTTCTTGGACTAATTAATTTGACTTCACATAGCTATAATTTTTATAGTTGTGGTATAATTTGTATAGTTTAGCAATTAATGTTTTAAAATAAAAATTTCTATTACAATCAAATTAAAAAAATAAAATATGATTGTTTGAATATTGTTTTGGATTTAAATACAAAATAAATAAATCTTAAATAAATAGTTGTTTGACTTAGGACAACACGTGTCCAGGAATAAATGGTACCCAAATAAACCTGGAGGGACCATGCATGTATATATAATGACAAACTTAATGTCCAAATGCTTTGTTAAAAAATCATTGCATTTTTCTTCTGGCACTAAAAATATAGCGAGTATAATAATGTCCATTAGTTTAATTTCTTTATTGGAAAGAAAAATGTAGCCATCTAGAATATCTGTTTGTCAGTTTTATATTTTAATGGCTTGCATTTTCTAATTTAATACCAAAAATACATTATTTGATATCAATACACAACATAACTCCTATGCTTATAATCGATCCTTATTATTATAATGCAATATTTATTAGTGGCGATAATCATACAATTACTCCCTAGATTTTGTTATTGAATGGAATTGGAATAGGTACAAGAAAAGGGATATAGGTAAAAATATTTTCAATTAAAAACTATTTGATTTCTTTGAATTTTTATATGATTATAAATATCAAATTCATTTTATACTTTAAAATACGCCCTATGTATTTTTCAAGCATCAACACACAAAAAAATAAAATATTAATTAAATTAAATTAGAGTGAGTAATAACTTATGATCATATACTTCAAAAGAAAATTGTCGTTGAACAATACATAGATAAGCATAGCAAAACCCATTTGATAGGCTTGTCAAAATATAGGCCTCTAATTTGGTGTATATAAAATACGAGTATTATTGTAATTGACATTTTGGCACTCATTATTACAGTCAACTTAGCAAAGAACATATATCGAGTTAATCGTAGTAAATGGGATCAAATGGTATTTCGTCCAGATAGTGTTGCAGTTAGTGTTGTTACCTGTCTCGTTATTCACTCTCCCAGGAACCGGACCGGTAGGTTACGGGTCATATTTTATCTAGACCTTTAATTATATCGGATATATCTTTTGGACCAGTATCGTTCCGATAACTTATCGGATTTGTCTTCCCGTTAAGATTCTCCTGACTACATGTCGTTTCCTTGGTCAATGTATCCGAAAGTCTCTGACCTAAGTTCACGGATGGATACCGGTCCAGACCGGTTCAGTGTATATCCGATAAAAAACATACACATTAGAAACAAACCTTCAAAAAAAAGTTCAGAATCAATAATATAATATCTAAAAGTTAACATCGAACATGTTATTGGATACTTATCTAATACTTTACCGGATAACTTATCTGATGCCGGTTAATGTTTACCCGTTCCTGGACCGTTATCTCACTGGCTGATAAACGGACCGGGAATTTCGGACCGAATACCCCACGGATCTCGATTGTCCCAGTCCGATAGCAGTCCTAGCTGCAGTAAAAGTCCATGATAACGTACATATTGTTCAAAATAGTCTTTAATTTAAGCTTCTCGTTACTCATTGACATATTTTAACATTTTAGGATAAAAGTGTAATTTTAAAACTTTTGGAATCTTGTTTTGGGATTGTCCTCCGGATTCGACTAGTGTATTAACAAACAAGACTAATTTAGGAACTCCAAATCCCAATCCAAAAAGTTTCAAAATATGATTTTTATCCCAAAATGTTAAAAAATCTTTCAATTTTAGTGACACGATTGATTTAGAGGCTATTAACGAGCCATATATACACTTCAAAGATTATTATTATAATATTACCACTTATT